>JXCR01096578.1:74057-119739 GCA_002079205.1 Phalaenopsis hybrid cultivar | reverse complement strand
TTCCCCGCCCTCCAACGCTTCGCAGTCTCTCTCTCTCTCTTCCTCTCTTCCTCTCTTCCTCTAGAGCGATCTCTCTCTCTCTCTCTCCCCCCTTCTCTATTAAAAATGAGCATTTGAGTAACGGAAATACACCCGTTCTACACGACAACTCATAAGCTAGCAGTACGTCCGTACTGCGTCCAGATAAACTGGAACAGAGAACTATTTTCTCTGTATTATTTTTATATGAATAAATATATTGTAAAATATTTTTTGAGATTAAATTGTAGAAATTGGTTCAACATTGATTGTCTGATTTGAGATCATGATAAAGTTCTGTCCTGTTTTAGTGAAGTCATCTTTATGAATTTGATTTTTTTATAAGATATTATATTTTGAAGTTGTTTTAGTATAACGATAATTTTTATCATTTTAGAGCACGGATGATTGTCTGATTCCAGTTTCACCTAACGATCAAGCTCCATAATACATACAAGTGCTCAATTCTGTGATCAATCTTCAAATATTGTTTGAACTTGATTTTAATCTAATTAAAACATTTCAGTTTGTGATCAACGAGATTCTAAATATATTTGAAGAAGATTTTGTCTTAATTCAAGCTTGTTCCTAACTAGGGGTGTAAACAAGCTTAACATGGCAAGCCTAAAGCGTTTTCGCTTTCTGTTCGTTCAAAATTAACTATTGAAAAATATATTCATGTTTGACTTGATTTAAATTCGAATTAGCTCATATTCGACGTTAATTTAAATTAGAGTCGGGTTTATTTTGTTTCTCGTCGATTGGGTCTTTAAAAATATAATTAATTAAATTGTTATTTTTTATTTTAATTTAGTTATTTAGATTTTTCATGCGTGACAACTTAAGGAGGCAAGCTTTGTTTGTATTATAAATAGGTTTTTCTCACAAAAGCATTTTGTTGTGTGGCCCACAATCGTGCTCCGCCGGACATAATTTTAGGGACATTCACACACATACCACCCAAATCATATTTATTTACATATCCAAGCCCGTTTTAAGGAATATGGGGTTCCCCTCTCTCTCGAGCCTCCAGCTCCATTGACATTTCCTGCAAAGATTATTTGGGGGACATTTACATAAATACCAGCCAAATCCTATGTATTTACATGTCTAGCACATAAACTTATTTTATAATTCTACCACTAAAATATTTTTTTTAAATAATAAAATTTAGTACTTGTGAAATAAATACTAAAAGTTAATATACAAAAGATATAAATAATTACTATTATTTAATTATTTATGTTAGGATTTTTAAATTTATAAAATCTAACTTCATGACCTAAAATTCATAAATTAAATGTCCAAGATCTTTGAATTTATGATTTTCACATACCCTTAAATGAGATATTCGTACCTATATTCATGATCGTAGAATTCAATTTGAAGAGATAGAATTTCTCTCTCTAATCTTTATTTCTTTTTGTACTTTCCGGAGAGAAAATNACCTAAAATTCATAAATTAAATGTCCAAGATCTTTGAATTTATGATTTTCACATACCCTTAAATGAGATATTTGTACCTATATTCATGATCGTGGAATTCAATTTGAAGAGATAGAATTTCTCTCTCTAATCTTTATTTCTTTTTGTACTTTCCGGTGAGAAAAGATACATTTCTTCTTCTAGGGAGAGAGAAAACACTTCTCTTATTTATATGAGAAAATATAAGTTTCTTGGGAAGAGACAGAACATTTTTCTTAATTATCTATTATTAACCACCATCCATCATGATGATTATTGACCAATAAGATTTAATATAATTTAATTAGACATGACCTTTCATTTAGGATAATTGAATTAATTAATTAAAGTGAAATGATGCGGTGTCTATTGGGAAGAGACATGTCCCTCTTCTTCTTAGNTAATTATCTATTATTAACCACCATCCATCATGATGATTATTGACCAATAAGATTTAATATAATTTAATTAGATATGACCTTTCATTTAGGATAATTGAATTAATTAATTAAAGTGAAAGGATGCGGTGTCTATTGGGAAGAGACATGTCCCTCTTCTTCTTAATTAATTAATTACTATTAAAATAAATGACAGTGTACCACATAAAATAATGAAAAACTAATATTTCAGAGTCAAAATTAATTACTATTAAAATAAATAACAATGGGTCAAATAAAATAATGAAAAACTAACATTTTAATTATTTCGAGTCAAATGAATCGAATACAAATGAACTAACTTTTGTTTGTGTTCACCTCATTTATAAATTGAGCCTAAAAAATTTATTTGTGTTCGGCTTGTTTGCTTAAAGAACAAATTGAACACAAGCTATTTAACGAACTGAACATGCGTTGTTCGCAAACGACGAGCTTTTTTAACAGCCCTATTCCTAACAAGACAATAATGCCTGTTGTGTTTATATTCAAAAATATTCTTTCTTTTGCAGATGGATCAAATATTAATATTATTATGTAGTATATGGAGGAAAATGAAAAGAAGACAACTAAGTTGATTGAGTGTTAATTGGAAATTAAAACAAAAGCTTCTGATTTTAAGAAATATTAAGTCTTTTNTCAAAAATATTCTTTCTTTTGCAGATGGATCAAATATTAATATTATTATGTAGTATATGGAGGAAAATGAAAGGAAGACAACTAAGTTGATTGAGTGTTAATTGGAAAATAAAACAAAAGATTATGATTTTAAGAAATATTAAGTCTTTAATATGCATTTATAGAAAATGATAAGAAATGATTTTGTAGGAAGTTGGAGGTGGCACCATTTTATAGATTACAGCTTATTCAATCTTTCCTCCAACAAAAATGAGACTAATATATATTGTGTTATTTAGTGAGACTTATACATATGAATTCAATAATAAGAAAATTCTAAAACAACTTATAGTAGAAATTCTTGAGCTAAGACAAGAAGTTTTGATAGTAAATGAGTTTAACATAAGGCTGGGTATTTTAACACCTACTAATGATATAATGTATGTAATTTTAGAGTAGATAAAAGTAATGATGAGGACAGGCATGATGAAGATGATGATGGCTCCATGAATGTTTCCTAATAAAGTAATGCAAATTCAAATCAACCACATGTACATCAACATTAACAACAAAGCTAATATTTGTTGATTTTAGGGTTTCTCCAAAAGATATAGTTTTTTTAATATAAGTCTGATCATAATTGAAAACATTGAACTAAACATATGGTAATAAGCATGGTTATTGCTTTTTCATAGGCATGCAAGGGCCATTTGTAATATCCAAAATATATTGATTTGCATTGTTAATAGAGAGAGCATTTAATAATTTTTTTCCCATTTCTTAGTATTGTCAACAATAGTTCTGTTTAAGCAAGCTCTTTAGTTATTAGTTAAGCATTAATTTAATATATTTTTAACAGGCATATTCATACTTATTTACTATAGGAATTAAGCAAAATTACATCGATCAAATCGGATGTCAATCGAAGCCAAATCTAACGAAATTTTGGGTTTATTATCAGATTTGTGTCAGATTTACGCCTAATTTTTTTTGTTGGTAAATCGGGGGTTGTTAATGTCTATTTTAATGAAAACTCCACTTCTCTTCTTTTTGCAAGTTTATTCTATGAAGCAGAAATCAGTTCAAACTATGGTCAAATGAGACCAAGCATCTCAAAGCAAAGTAAAACATTGTTTCAACTTATTTCAAACAAGTTTGAACTATTAGACATTTTTTAATCTGATTTGAATTAATTTTGAATATCAACAAATCAAGTTCAAATCATTTTAAAATTTTAATTTAAAAGAAGTCAAATTAGATTTGAATAAATNTATACAAACGCATATAGGGATTTAAAGGAAAAATATTTATGAATTTAAGGATTTGTTTGGAATAAATTTTAAGCTTTTTGTTTTTTTTTTTTTTAAATTTTTAAGAACATGTTGATTTAATATATTTTTATTTTTTGTTTATAAAACTAAATTAGTATATTTTTTATACAACTCAAAATAATTTTTAAATATTGTAAGCGTTTTTAAAAGTAACCGTATCTTAATCTTATTTGCCAAACATTGTTCATTTCAAATCAAAATATATAAAAATAGCATNATATATATATATATATATATATATATCAATTAAATTTAATTATTAAATTTGTAAACCAAACTTCCTCCTAAAGCTATACAAACGCATATAGAGATTTAAAGGGAAAATATTTATGAATTTAAGGACTTGTTTGGAATAAATTTTAAGCTTTTTGTTTTTTTTTAATATTTTTAAAATTTTTAAAAACATGTTTGTTTAGTATATTTTTATTATTTGTTTATAAAACAAAATCAGTATATTTTTTTTATACAACTCAAAATAATTTTTAAATATTTTAAGTATTTTTAAAAGCAACCGTATCTTAATCTTATTTGTCAAACATTGTTCATTTCAAATCAAAATATAAATAAAATAGCATAAAAGTAAAATATTAAATAAATAACAAAATAATCTCAAATGACCTCTAAGTTGTTCAAAATTAATAAATAAACATTATTGTCCATGAAGAATTTCATATGGTCATGTATAGCGATAAAAAAAAATCTTCTTAGAAATTAGGCATAGCATGTNAGTAAAATATTAAATAAATAACAAAATAATCTCAAATGACCTCTAAGTTGTTCAAAATTAATAAATAAACATATTTATCCCTGAAGAATTTCATATGGTCATGTATAGCGTTCAAAAAAATCTTCTTAGAAATTAGACATAGCATGCGTTGAATCATATACAACGCAATCTATATTGTGAAAGAAAATAAAATTTATTAAAATCTCATACTTACACCAAAAATATAAGGGTTGTTTGAGATCATTTTTATTTTTATTTTTTAAAATTTTAATTTGAAATAAAAATTGCATAACATATTTGACTAAGATATTATTATTTTTAAAGATATTCAAAATACCTAAAAATTGTTTTGATTTTTTTTCCAAAACATTTTAATTTAATTATAGAAATAAAAATAGAAATATGTAAAAAAAACATAATAAACAAATTTATTTTTAAAAATAAAAAAATTAATCCCAAACAAACCCTTAAATTTAACTGTTTTTATACTCTACTACGGGCCTTGACATAGGTGGATGTGTAGAGAAAAGAAATTTGTTAAGCATAAATACGCTTTACTCTTCTATAATATAAGAAAACTTTCTCATAACAAATTTAATTTCTTCTCAAATATTTGATTTGCAATTATAAAATATTCAAAATGCCAATATTTTCTATACATAATACAAATCTAATGTACTATTTAAGGAACCCTCCTACTTTCTATTTCCTTGAATAAAATTCAAAAGCCTCATTCATCCAACACCTCAAGAATTTATCATCATCACCACTAATGACATATACTGACATACATGCAATTCAATTATAGGATCCTTGGGCTTTTCTTTAATTTATAAACTTAGATATTTTTGCTTTATAACATTGAATAAATGGTTCATCAAAGATGATAACATGAGCAATAGAAGTTTTTAAATATTACCTCCTTCATTCTAAGTTAGCTCAACATTTATTTTCAAAACTAAAATTGAAAGTACTTTAGAAAAAAAAACATAAATGCTTTCTTTTATTTTTTTTATTTTAAATGTTTAAGTTTGGTTGTTAAAATTCACAATTTACTATAATTTTTTTTATCATCATAAAATAAGCATAAAATATAATTCAATAACCCTCGAAAGACAAACTATTAATAATGTTTAATGCCTCAAAAACCAATTATAATTTGAAAAATTTACATTGATATCAGTCATTTTTTTTTCTTTACATATCTATAACTTAAAATTAGAAATTTGGTGTCATGAATCTATGCATGAAAAGTTGTGCTTCAGTTACAAAAAAATTATGATAATGATATTTTTTATGTGATATTAAAAATTAAAATTTTATGTTTATTCGATATGTAAATACATATGAATTGTGTGGTATGTATCTAAATGCTCCTAATAAATCCTTACATCCACAATTGACTTAAATGCAATTAACAATTAATATTCATCTAAAATCTAACCTATTTTATGAAAAAAAAAATGTATTTTTANTCAAAAATGTCTAACGAATAACACTTAAGAAATAAAGTGTTGGACAGATGAGTGGTGGCAAGAGAGAGAGAGGGAGAAATATAATGTACAATAACACAAATTATCATGGAATTAGTTCATTAATATTTTCTTGACGGAATGACTCACTTTTTATAAATTATAGAGGTGTTTAGTAAAGCTACATATTTGTTCTTATTTTAATAGCAACCTTACAAATGATTATTACACCTTTTCATATTTGTAACTGACTCTGAGAAACTTTAGTTTCCATAACTGATGTTGACACGGGNTATATATATATATATATAATGTACAATAACACAAATTATCATAGAATTAATTCATTAATATTTTCTTGACGGAATGACTCACTTTTTTATAAATTTAAGAGGTATTTAGTAAAGCTACATATTTGTTCTTATTTTAATAGCAACCTTACAAATAATTATTACACATTTTCATATTTGTAACTGACTCCGAGAAACTTTAGTTTCCATAACTGATATTGACACGGGTTTTGCTAAAGAAGTGGAAAAAATTTAATGACATTCTATTGTTTTCATTTGGTCAACTAATATAGTTTGGTCGGCTAGAGAGTCTTCAACAGCTAGAGCATCTTCAGTCGACCAGAGGTTTTTCAGTCTGCCTTCTTGAGAAAATCTTTGGTAGAGGCCCTCTTATCGTTAGGGTGAACTTGGACAGTCTGATAGAGGATGCATCAGCATAATCTTACGGGCAACTCTCCTTAGACAAATGACATTCTAAGAGGTTGGGAAGATATTGGGACGTCTTGCCTTAGTTTCTTTTCACTTTTTTTAGATAGGTAGCTAATTCATTTTTAAAGAAGTAACATTTTCTTCAGAAGTCAAATTTCTGGTTACTTTCATATATGTCGAAAATTGTTCACAAAATATTTGTGATCATCAATTGTTGCACTAATTGATACTATTCAAGATTGCTGTTATTTTCGGTGATTTCAATTGTATTCGGTTTTCGAATGATAAAATTAGTGGGCTTTTTGCTATCTCCAACAAACCGAAGAATTTACCTTTCTAAAAAAAAACAAAGTATTTCAATGAATANTAGGTAGCTAATTCATTTTTAAAGAAGTAACATTTTCTTCAGAAGTCAAATTTCTGGTTACTTTCATATATGAAGAAAATTGTTCACAAAATATTTGTGATCATCAATTGTTGCTCTTATTGATACTATTCAAGATTGCTGTTATTTTCGGTGATTTCAACTGTATTCTGTTTTCGAATGATAAAATTAGTGGGCTTTTTGCTATCTCCAACAAACCGAAGAATTCACCTTTCTAAAAAAAAACAAAGTATTTCAATGATTGCATTGTTCAAGTTGGCCTTATTGAAGTTCATAATGTTAGGCTCTTCTATGCTTTGTTTAATCAACAAAGAGGAAATCCCAAAAGATGTTTGCTAGACATGGCTCATTGTAATCAAAGTTGGATTCTTAATTTTTCTAATTATTATTGACAGTTTTATAATTCTTTTCTTTTGATTACTCTTGTAAGCTTTTCTTGGGTCATCAGGTTACTCTTAATTATAAATTTCTATATNATGTTTGCTAGACATGGCTCATTGTAATCAAAGTTGGATTCTTAATTTTTCTAATTCTTATTGACAGTTTTATAATTCTTTTCTTTTGATTACTCTTGTAAGCTTTTCTTGGGTCATAAGGTTACTCTTAATTATAAATTTCTATACAAAATTTTTTAAAGTGTGATAATTTCCTTAATATTATTTTTAATATTTGGCATTTACATTCAATTGGGGTTCCTTTTTTCAGCCTTTATGATAAGCATAATAATGTTAAATAAGCCTAGAAAATACCATCTGACATTCTTATAGTTATATATCTAATTATATTCTTAGCTTAAAAATACAAAATGATATCAAGAATGAGATAGAGCTTCATCCTTTTGATAAAGAGATTTATGATAAGGTCTTTTAAATTCAAGAGCAGCGTATTAAAGTTATGTTTTGTGAGAGTAATTTAATTAAGTGAAGAGCCAAATAGCGAACGAGACGATGAAATAAAGTTTCTTTANTTAAAAATACAAAATGATATCAAGAATGAGATAGAGCTTCATCCTTTTGATAAAGAGATTTATGATAAGGTCATTTAAATTCAAGAGCAGCGTATTAAAGTTATGTTTTGTGAGAGTAATGGAATTAAGTGAAGAGCCAAATAGCGAACGAGACGATGAAATAAAGTTTCTTTTTCAAAGAACTAAAGTGAGACTTAATATAGAAATTACATCAGGGAGCTTGTCCTGAGTAATGATTGTCTTTATTCTCACCTTGATATTGCTAATGAAGCGGTACATTATTGTTCTTCCACTCTTAACAACTCCAATTACTCTAAAAAATGTTTTTAATTATGAAGTAGTTTTTCCTTGCTCTCTTTCTCAAATGGATTGTGATGTCACGATGCTATAAATCACATGTCAATCATGCAAGTATACTTGTTGCTCAAGTAATATTTAGATTTGAGTCCGTGTGACGATCCCTCATGGAACATGTTAATTTTATCAGTGATTATTCTTGTTTAATGGTCCTAAATTTAGTTTAAAGATTTAAAATTTTGACAGTTTTAGAATGACTAATTCTAATTTTTGTAAAAGAAATAGAATCCTAAGTAGAAAAAGTGCAGTTTTCTATTTAGTTAAAGGTTCTCCCTTGAACTTGACCGAAGAAACCTAGATTTAACCAAATGATAATAATTGTTTGCGACAATCAGGAGTAAATTTCTTTCTTAGCCTCTTCCAAGGTCATGAGAAGGTTATATTTCATATTACATTTTAGTTTCCTAGAAGATGAAAGGATCCAGAGGATTTTGTGTTTCCCTTTGTGATTAGACTGTCAAAACAGCAATATTGCTATTCAATNGCCTCTTCCAAGGTCATGAGAAGGTTATATTTCATATTACATTTTAGTTTCCTAGAAGATGAAAGGATCCAGGGGATTTTGTGTTTCCCTTTCTGATTAGACTGTCAAAACAGCAACATTGCTATTCTACTAAAACATTATGCTTTCACTTAATTGCTCCACCATGTTTTCTTCCAAAAATCATAGATCACAATAGTTTTTAATCATCACTATTATACAAGATTAAATCAATCATATACCATGGTAAATATCTAGTTTCTTAAATTACCAATCCTCGGAAGAAAAAGAAATATAAGTGTTACTCATTATATTCAATAATAAAAATATGGCATCATTCATAAAATCCAAATAAATTCAAGAGTTTAGAACATAAAATTTTGATGGAAGACAATCATTACTCTAATAACTTTTAGCCACCAGACTTTCTCATAAAGTCTTTTTAAAACTTTCCGTTGACACCCTTCAAAATTTTCATACTCTCGCCACATTTTGTACACTCTAATAACACCGAGAGATGCTCATTACACCGATTATGTTGAATTTAAGAAATTCTCCGAGCCACGAAGATAAGAAACCGAGTAACTCCTATATGTAAGTTTGGGAGGTCAAATTTCCCCCTTGAGCATCAGGTTTTCAATCATTCGGGCTAGCTTGTGAATGCAAGATGCAAGGCTAGCGTCGGGTTTCTCATATGGGCGTCCGGTCGCCCATACCTTAGCAGTTGTTGGGTTAATGTGTGTGGCGCTGAGTTTCTAACTTCTTTATTTTGCGCTTGTACTGTTTGAGAATTGAATTACTAGGTTGAGCATTGGGTTTCCAACTTCTCTATTTTGACCTAATTGAAGGATGCATGTTAAGCGATGGATCTCCACACATCGAATGTCAGGTTATCGGACCAACAGTTAGGTTCATTTTGCTCTGCATGCTCCCCAANTTTATTTTGCGCTTGTACTGTTTGAGAATTGAATTACTAGGTTGAGCATTGGGTTTCCAACTTCTCTATTTTCACCTAATTGAAGGATGCATGTTAAGCGATGGATCTCCACACATCAAATGTCAGGTTATCGGACCAACAGTTAGGCTCATTTTGCTTTGCATGCTCCCCACTGTTGCCTTATTAACTATATACTGCATAAACAAACAAATACCCTAAGAAGCATAATATGACACAAATAATATAGTAAACAGANTATATACTGCATAAACAAACAAATACCCTAAGAAGCATAATATGACACAAATAATATAGTAAACAGAAAAAATATCAAATCACATTTTTAACACAATAGATTGCAATATTTTGGTGATTAATTTTAACGATGGGGAAATCAAGAAATCTTATTTTTAATATTGCGTTTGATAATGCCCCTGAACATGATGGGTTTACTTGTTTGCTTCTTTATGGATACCTAGGCAATCAATGGTCCTTTTTGTATTTTTCAAATTAAGTATTTTTAAAATAATTCTAGGCATCCTAGTCGAGTGAAGCATTTTGCTATCACACTTGTGCCCAAAAAAAACTACAGTTTCAATATTTGAATGATTATAGACCTAATTTCTTGTGTAATACTTTATATAAGATTATTTTAAATTGATTGTTAGACATCTAAAGGTTATTCTTCCTTCCATTATTCATGAGGCTCAAGCAAGCTTTACTTCATGNGGTTTACTTGTTTGCTTCTTTATGGATACCTAGGCAATCAATGGTCCTTTTTGTATTTTTCAAATTAAGTATTTTTAAAATAATTCTAGGCATCCTAGTCGAGTGAAGCATTTTGCTATCACACTTGTGCCAAAAAAAAACTACAGTTTCAATATTTGAATGATTATAGACCTAATTTCTTGTGTAATACTTTATATAAGATTATTTTAAATTGATTGTTAGACATCTAAAGGTTATTCTTCCTTCCATTATTCATGGGGCTCAAGCAAGCTTTACTTCATGAAGAGATACATGAGTTAATATTATTTTCACTAATGAATTTCTGTAAGACTTCAATAATATCAATTATTCAAATGTTTTTTGTGCAAAGATTGATCTCCATAAAGCTTTTGTAGAGTTTATAAGAGTTTTATTTATGATAGATTAATGATGTTGGGTTGCCCTTCTCACTTTATTTGTTTGATTAAGGCTTGCACAACTAGTGTTGAATTTTTTTTTAGTGGTTATTAATATTGNCATCAGTTAATATTATTTTCACTAATGAATTTCTGTAAGACTTCAATAATATCAATTATTCAAATGTTTTTTTTGTGCAAAGATTGATCTCCATGAAGCTTTTGTAGAGTTTATAGGAGTTTTATTTATGATAGATTAATGATGTTGGGTTTCCCTTCTCACTTTATTTGTTTGATTAAGGCTTGCACAACTAGTGTTGAATTTTTTTAGTGGTTATTAATATTCAATTGTATGGTTATGTCAATTCTAATAGTAAATTGCATGGTTATGTCAATTCAACTTGAATTTGGTCGACAAGATTGCTTCTTATCATTTAACCAAGTATGGATACTATTAGTACTTTGTGTAAAGCTAAGATCATTTGAACATATGTATTATAATACGATATTTATTATTTAAAAGTGGAGCTAATTTCATTATATTTCTCTCTGGAGTAAACAAAACATAATCTTCCCCTTTTTGGACAAATATTATGCAAACTGTTGTGAAATTAAGGAGATTTCTTACTTTTTCACATTACTTGTAAAATTATTCTTTCTTTTCATTTGATCCTTGGCTTCTTGTTAATTCTGTTTCTGAAATATTTGGTGATTCTTCTATCAATTGGTTTAGTTAAAGTTTTTTTTCGTTATTTCGGGTAATGGTTTTTGACCCTATGGATAGCAATGTTACCCTTATTTAAGCCTTATTCTAATTGTTCAGATTAATGAAGTCACTTTAGAATGCCTATGGCAAGGCATAAATGTGTATTTTCATAAACTTATTTATAATTATCCTTTTTAGAATCATTCAATTCAGTCACCTTGTTTGGTTTAAAAAGTATTCTTTAAAGTTTGTCTCTTTTATTTGGAAATTTAAAGTAGAGATGCTCGAAATTAAAGATGTGTTAATTAAGAGAAATATGATANTTATTAGATTTGCAACATCTTTTATAAAATCAAATTAGCGTTGGGCAGACTAGAGAAATAAAGAGAAAAAGAGGAAGAGAGAGAAAACAAAGTGCACAGTAACACAAGATTTTTGATGGAGTAAATTCAATAGTCCTTTATTAGAGAAATGACCCCCTTATTTATATAATTCAGGAGTATCCATCATAAAATTACATATCTGTTTTAGTTTTAATAGATACGTTACAAGTTATTATGACACATTTTTACATTTGTAATCAACTCCGACACCCTTTCATATTCATAATTTGCATTATATCATTTTGTATTCATAATTGTTGTAAGAAGGGTATTTAATGACTCGTTAATTTTGTCATACGATCAGCTAAAAACCTTTGGTAGACTGGCAAACATTTGATCGGCCCACCAGCGGAGTCCTGAGTAGAGGCCCTTGTGTAATCCGACGGACAACTCTTCTTGAACAAGGAGCCTTAGGATCAAGAAGATGTTCTGCATGATGCCCTTTATCCATCTTTGTGAGGAGTTGAGAGAGCTGGTCATGAACGATTATCCAACATATTGGGTGCATTCTATTCATTCGTTCGATCAACTAAGAGTTATGACTGAAGGATACAATGCTTGACATTTTCATCTTTTAATTATCCTAATACAGTGTCTTTTGGCTTTCCAAGCATCTCATTGAATTTCCACGAGATCCGTACAATCATATGTATGTTGTTAATTAAATATCTAACATCTATACTTTAATTTTTACATATATATATGTCACTTTAATTATTTATGTATGAAAACATATTTCACTTCTTAAAAATNTAATGGTTTTTGACCCTATGGATAGCAATGTTACCCTTATTTAAGCCTTATTCTAATTGTTCAGATTAATGACGTCACTTTAGAATGCCTACGACAAGGCAGAAATGTATATTCTCATAAACTTATTTATACTTATCCTTTTTAGAATTATTCTATTCAGTCAACTTGTTTGGTTTAAAAAGTATTCTTTAAAGTTCGTCACTTTTATTTGGAAATTTAAGGTAGAGATACTCGAAATTAAAGATGTGTTAATTAAGAGAAATATGATTTGTATATGTGTTGTGTAGAAGATTTAATTAATCTCATTCTCATATCTTCTTTGAATGAGAACTCTTTTTGTGGGTATTAAAAATGTGCATTCCTCATGGTGATCTTATTTTATATTAGATGTAATTTGACACGATTTTTAAGATTTTTTTAATATTTTATCGGTAAAATTTTAAGAAGATTATTTCTTCTCCCAATTCATGTCACAACTCATTATCTTTAGTTAGAGACGAATGCTATAACTTTTTATATACTCATACTTCTGAGCATATTATTAGCAATAAGGACATGAATGCTATCATATTTAACAATAAATTATGGCATTCAAAGTGAGCTTCCTTTGGTTTTTTAGCTGCTTTATTTTCTCAAAACTAATGTTTGAGTTCATTTGGTTGCATGGCTGACTTGATTGAGCATTGAATGATGAAGAAAATGTTCTGATTTTTTTTTTTATCTGGCATTTTTATTGTTATGATGTTGTTGATTGTCTCTTTTTTTGTGTTTATTATGATGTTGTTCGTTTCTCTAGCGCTCATTTTCAATTTGATGTGCAAGAAAATTTAAGGTGATTCAAATATGAGTTGATATTATGGATGCTTCAATTCTTATATTTTCTATATTTTCAAACATTTTTTGGATTGGATTTGAGCTGTGATGATAGCCAACAAGGGGGGACAACTCAACCAATTATAATTTGTGTTCACTTTATCCAAAGTCTAAGCTTATTATTCTTTATTTGATTAGACTGGTTTACTGCTGCATCNTATTTTCTATATTTTCAAACATTTTTTGGATTGGATTTGAGCTGTGATGATAGCCAACAAGAGGGGACAACTTAACCAATTATAATTTGTGTTCACTATATCCAAAGTCGAAGCTTATGATTCTTTATTTGATTAGACTGGTTTACTGCTGCATGTAGAATATTGGATGGCTTTATTCTTCATTGTAATTTTTTTTCTTCATGCACTTTTGTTCTTCCTTTTCTATTCTTGGGTCTTTTTTATGCGAACCCTTACAACTAAGGATCTTGTATTGGTTTTATTCTTTGATAAAAGTTGAGGGTGACCCTCGAAATTTCTCAAAAATAAATAACTTTTAAAATGTCTTTTCATTTTATTAGATTTGCAACATCTTTTATAAAATCAAATTAGCGTTGGGCAGACTAGAGAAATAAAGAGAAAAAGATGAAGAGAGAGAAAACAAAGTGCACAGTAACACAAAATTTTTGATGGAGCAAATTCAATAGTCATTTATTAAAGAAATGACCCTTATTTATATATTTCAGGGGTATCTAGCATAAAATTACACATCTGTCTTATTTTTAATAGAGACGTTAGAAGCTATAATGACACATTTTACATTTGTAATCAACTCCGACACCCTTTCATATTTATAATTGGCATTAATATCATTTTGTATTCATAATTGTTGTAAGAAGGGTATTTAATGACTCGTTAATTTTGTCATACAATCAGCTAAAAACCTTTGGTAGACTGACAAACATTTGATCGGCCTACCAGCGGAGTTCTGAGTAGAGGCCCTTGTGTCTTTAAGGTCAACTTTGGCCGTAAGGCAGAGGTTTTAGCATCATAATATGACAAACAACTCTTCTTGAACAAGGAGCCTTAGGATCAAGAAGATGTTCTGCATGATGCCCTTTATTCATCTTTGTGAGGAGTTGAGAGAGCTGGTCATGAACGATTATCCATCATATTGGGTGCATTCTATTCATTTGTTCGATCAACTAAGAGTTATGACTGAAGAAAACAATGCTTGACATTTTCATCTTTTAATTATTCTAATACAGTGTCTTTTGGCTTTCCAAGCATCTCATTGAATTTCCTCGAGATCCGTACAATCATATGTATGTTGTTAATTAAATATCTAACATCTATACTTTAATTTTTACATATATATGTCACTTTAATTATTTATGTATGAAAACATATATTTCACTTCTTAAAAATTAAAAAAAAAAAAAAGGTTATTTATTCATGTGATATGAAAAGGATTGTATGTATGTATAAACGTACGTAAAAATATATAATTTAGGTGTTAGATATATAAATACATAGGATCGAGTTAGATGGTATGAATGTGAATTCCCCGTAATAAAATCAGCAAAGAAAATGAAGAGAGAAAAATTAGAGGTGTATTGCTACGAAATAATTTAATTACTTGTTGATCCATTGCAAAGCGTGATTTGGATGGTTGTTAAACCTACCAACTTGCTCTCTACCAAAAAAGTGGCCTCCGGAAATTGTCGCTAATTAATTTATTTATTATTTTCCAGTTTAATGAGTTACGATAGGTGCTCAGGCAATTTGAATTGGCTTTACGATTAAAAATAATGTAGCATTACAAATTATTTTTTCATTAGGACTCTCATCCCGTGGATGGTTGGTGAGAAGATCCATTTTAAATCAGTGGCGGATTTGACAAAATATACAAAATATTAATCAGGTTCTAAACCTATGAGAACGGATAGCATATATTTATATATATATAAAATGATCGGAGGCTATTATACCAACCCGAGCCACCCTCATGCGCCTAATTATTCGAGGAGCGCCCTCACTTCCGACAAATTGGCCAAAGGGGTATTCGACTTCAGGGTGTTGAGAAATTAGGGCGAAGAAAAATAGGAATTGACACAAATTCAGAAGAACACACAGAGATTTACGAGGTTCGGTAAAGATGCCTAAATCCTCCTCGGGAGCAGAGCGACGACTTCCTTTTCAATATTCAGAAAAGAGTACAGAATACAAGATTCAGCACTCAGAAGCTCGCCCAGGGTTACAAACATGATATATATATAACCCTATAGTACAATATGTAATTACTTAAATTACTCATGTACCAAACCGTGGGGTGTTGCCCCCGCACTCCCAACCCACATGATAAAACTCTCCCGATTTGACAGATCCTTCAACTCCACTTCGCTACAGCATCTGTCCCATTTATGGTATATGAGACATACTTAATAAATCTCCACATTGACGAATATCCAACCCTTTTAAGAGAAATACAAATCTCCACATTGGCGAATATCCAGCCTCTTAGGAGAAATATATCATGGAGTTTCTTATGCATTAATGTGGGTTGGGCCACCACTCTTCCGTTGCGCCCTCGCTGATCCCCCCAACCCACTAAATTCCAAGAGACACATCACTTTAATTCGAAGAGACATCTCTTTATTCCAAGAGACTCCAAATTCTAGTATTATGAGCCACACCTAATAAATCTCCATCTTGGCGAATATCCAACCCCTTAGGAGAAATACATATGCCTAACAATTCTCCACATTGGTGAATATCCAACTCCTTAAGATAAATACATATGTCTGACAAATCTCCACCTTGGCGAATATCCAGCCCCTTAGGAGAAATACATTTGTCTGACAAATCTCCACATTGGCGAATATTCAACCCCTTAGAAGAAAATATGTCATAGAGTTTCTTATGCATCAATGTGGGTTGGGCCACCAAATCTTTTTAAATAATTCCTTAATTAAGATTCTCTTTATTAAGTTTTCCAGAAAAAAAGACATTCGCTTAATCAAATTTTTCTTAATTAAATTTTCCCATAAATCATTTTCCTTAAACTTCCAAGAAATGCTCCGCCTCCGCTTTCCAGAAAAGCTCTTTTTTTCCTTCCAGAAAAGCTCCGCTTTCCTTCTAGAAAGAAATATTTCCTTTCCCAAGTGCAGCAGCAACTTCCCTTTCCTTTCATTTCCTACGTCTTGGAAAATATCTGCGTGCAACAAGATTTTCCTGTTTAATAGAAGGTAATTTCCTTTATTGCCTCTAGAGAAATATGAAAAATATCCCTTCCAAATTTCTTCTCCGTAGCAAAGGAATAAAACCGGAACTTATTTACTTCCAATTTTCTTCTCCACCTCCAGCAAAGAAATAAAATCGGAATTTGATTTCTCTTTTAACTCTCTTCTCTGCAATAAAATCAGAACATGATTACCTTCCAATTTTCTTTCACCTCCAGCAAAGAAATGAAATCGAAGTTTCCAATTTTTTCCTTCGCTTCAGGATGACGCTGAACCTTCCTTTTCTGCCTATAGCGACTTCACCTAGCGTTAAAACCTCTAGTCGTACCGAAGCCTGTCCTAACCACTGAAGCTGAAGCCGCAATTCTTCTGTCGCAATCGCGAACGCTGCAATTTCTGTCGCGATTCCTCTGTCGATCTCACTGACTCCTTCATGAGTCTCTGTCGATCTCGTCGATGCCTTCCTGCGTCGACTCCTCTGAAGCTTTGTCGCTCCTATTGTCCGCGTGCGCCTGGTGTCGCACTTGAAGCCTTCGCGGAAAAGCCCTCCTCTTCTTGCCGAACCGTTCGAAGCCCTCTTCATCTTCGAACTTCCTCTGCGCCAAAATCCAAACTACCGCAACCTTGTCGAAATCCTGTACTAGCCGTCAATCTCCTCTGCCAAAATCTTCTTTATTCTTGCGTCGCCCAAATTTTTCTTCCCTGCCCTCGAACCTCGCTCTGATACCACTTGTTGTGAAAAAATGACGGCAATAAAGCGAAAAATAGGATCGAGAAAAATCACACAACAGAAAACACAGCGGAAACACACAGATTTACGTGGTTCGACAGATTGCCTATGTCAACGGAGCTGCAGATTATTNCCCAAATTTTTCTTCCCTGCCCTCGAACCTCGCTCTGATACCACTTGTTGTGAAAAAATGACGGCAATAAAGTGAAAAATATGATCGAGAAAAATCACACAACAGAAAACACAGCGGAAACACACAGATTTACGAGGTTAGGCAGATTGCCTACGTCAACGGAGCTGCAGATTATCTTATTAGCTTGAGACTTACACCCGTCGATCACCTCGACGATTATAAAAAATAACTCTATTTCTCTTCCTCTCTCTCTCTTCACCTTCTCTTTCTTGCTCTCTCTCTATAAACCGAGAGCCACCCGAGAGCAATAATAAGGAAAAAAAATCTGAGAAACCAAATCCCGAGAGAGATTACAAGGGGAGCTAGCATGTCTATTTATTAATTTCATCATGTCATTAGACCCATTAAGGAATTAATCAAATAATTAATGAAATTAATTAATTATTTCATTTTCTCATCTGCAACAAATCATGGAAGGAATTAAGAGCAATTAATTTCGAGTATCAAATCCAATTTGCTGTTAAACATGAGAAAATGTCAATTTGAGCAGTGGACCAGTTTCCATATTCACAATAAATTTCTCACTTGGAGACTGGTACACTAGCTGAATCATCGACTAGTTGTGTCGTCATTTTCTTCAAACATGATATCCTCCACCTCTACACCTCAAAGCCATAGTCTTCATGCCTGAAGACTCGCTAAAGTCAAGCACAACTCNTGCCAATTTGAGCAGTGGACCAGTTTCCATATTCACAATAAATTTCTCACTTGGAGACTGGTACACTAGCTGCATCATCGACTAGCTGTGTCGCCATTTTCTTCAAACATGATATCTTCCACCTCCACACCTCAAAGCCATAGTCTTCATGCCTGAAGACTCGCTAAAGTCAAGCACAACTTCAGCTTCTCAAAAATAACACTCTCAGTCAATATATCGGCATCAACATAACATTGTCTTTTCAAGTTTTTTCCTGGGTTACTCTTATATTTGCTAACAACTCTCACTGCATGGGCAATATCTTGCCTCAGTTGAAAGCTCCTTTCAACAAATTCAGTCTTGTACCTCTTACTGCCATCAAACGCAGTCTTCACTCGGTACACCAACTTGTTGTATAATACTTTCCTCCCTGGTGGAAGTTTTGTTAGCTCCCAAGTTTGATTCCCTGACAGGGAATCCATCTTTTCCAGTCGCTTTCTCAGTAACAGAAGATGAAATTTTTTCCCATAGAGGTTGTCCTCTATATGCATCCTCCAGGAAACCAAAATCTGTGTCATTGAACGTCTCGATCCTCGATGCCACCACTTCGTCTCCGTCCATCGTTTTCTTTTAGCCTCGAGCCACGTCTCTATGTGTGTTTCCGCTGTGTTTTCTGTTTTGTGATTTTTCTCGATCCGATTTTTTCTTTTTATTGCCGTTATTTTTTCACAACAAGTGATATCAGAGCGATGTTCGAGGGCCGGAAAGAAAAATTGGAATCGACACAAATCCAGAAGAACACAGAGATTTATGACATTCAGCAAAGATGCCTACATCATCAGGAACAGAGCAGCGATTTACTTTTCAACATTCAGAAAAGAGTACATAATACAATATTCAGCTCTCAAAATCTCAGAGACTCGCCTAGGTTTACAAACATGACATATATAACCCTATAGTACAATATGTAATTATTTAAATTACCCCTGTACCAAACCGCGGGGTGTTGCCCACGCACCCCAAACCCACATAATGAAACTCCCCCGATTGGACAGATCTTTCCGCTCCAGTATCTGTCTCATTTATAGTATATGAGCCANTATATATATATATATATATATATATATATATATATATATATATATATATATATATATATATATACTATTGTTGATGCAGCCCAAAATCATATTTATTGTAGTTCAATTATGTGTATTATAGCTAAACTATTTTTTACAACTGTGATTATCAGTTTAATATTTTTCATTTTCTCTAATTCAAGAGAGAAGACATGTGCACTTACAAATACATATTGCATTATTTTGATTGGGATTGCTCGTGATCTTTTATCCTTTTCAAAAATTTTTCAAGCAAAAAATTTGATATCTCTTCGTGCTAATTTTCTTTTATCGATGTATGCTGAATTTACGTATAACATTAAATTATTTAATTAGCCTTATGCTGCCCTAAATTTTCTGAGACGCAAAAATGCTATTTAAAAAAAAAAAAGACGAAGTAAGTGTTAATTATTAATTAAGACACGAGATCTGAATCATAGCAAGGATCTCGCTTTACTGGCTTTTATCTTAAGTTGTCATAATTTTGTCGGAATGTTTACCTATGCAAAGTCAAAAGCTTGTTCGGCAAGGCTGAAGCAGTCAAAATCTGTGCATATTTTTCTGTTGACCTTTGAAGTATTTCTTTATTATTTAATAGCACATTTGAAAAATATTCAAAATANCTTTTATCTTAAGTTGTCATAATTTTGTCGGAATGTTTACCTATGCAAAGTCAAAAGCTTGTTCGGCAAGGCCGAAGCAGTCAAAATCTGTGCATATTTTTCTGTTGACCTTTGAAATATTTCCTTATTATTTAATAGCACATTTGAAAAATATTCAAAATTATTTATAGCTGTTCAAAAGCTGACCGAATGTTAATCTTATGGCATCATATGTCATAAAGCTAAGTTTTGCCGACAACCACCGTTGAGCTCGCGTTGAAATAAGCGTTAAAATATAAATTTAAAATTTAGTTGAATTTATTTGAGTTAGTAAATTTGCATTCATTAATTAGTAAATTAGATTCGATTTGGATTCTTATGTTTTCCCTAATAGTTGGTGGTACGTGAGAATGGTTCAACGTGGATATGTTTCATACGCTTATGTTAGATATATTGGTGGACAAAACACGTTTTAAATTATGTGTGGGGACTTACCATTTTATATTTTTATATTTACACAATTTTAAATTATTTGATGTTGGACTTAGGATTCATTATAAAATTCCTCTCATAGGAGAGCTATGCGTACTTGTCATTATACTCTTAAAAATAAAATTTTTTAACATCAACAAATATCATTACTAGTAAAAACTTTTGAACCTTGCACATCTATTTGGATCTATTAATCATATACTCCATTTGATCGCTATTTGTATGTTAGGAATATGTTTGCATGAATGTCGAGAAGATATGATGAACCATATGAAGAGGATTGATGTACGATCATCCGTGATTATACCAGTCGACCTATGAAGTAGACCGAACGAAAGACTGATCGACCAACTTAACGCTGCACGGGCGCGTCGACAACAGTCCAACCAACATTTGTCATTACAAAGATAAACAATCGCCCGAAGAGAAATCCTTCAATATAGACACATTGACGGAAGGTGGACTGCCCGTCAAGTTACAGTGATATAGCCTCTGTCTGATGAAATAATCCTACTCAAGAGCAATGTGTCTTAGCAATTGGTCCCATCAGAATAGGTGGTTGAAAAGCATTCGGGTGGACGAAGATCATTCAGTCGGTTGAATGACTCTGAGCCGATCGAATGAATACAAAAAGACCAAGCCAAACAATTACAAATATAAAACAGTGTCAATACTAGCTATAGATATAGAGCAACGCCGACATCAGTTACAAAGTCAAAATATTTTATATTCAGTTAAAAATATATAAGGGTATAATGACTCATAAATTATGGTAACATCCCCATTAAATGGAGGTCAGTCATTTAATTTGTTATAAATTACTCGTGAGTTATAAATATGAGGATCATTTTCACTAAAGGGGACGATTCCAGAATCTCCTAAAAAAACTGGTTGTTACTTGTGTCATACCTTTATTTCTTTTCATTTGGCCGACACTCTATTCTTTTGACATAATCCACGAGACAACTTAGGATCCAAAACTATTGAATTGTTTGGTATAATAACATTCATTGGGATAAGAAAAGTGACCTGTAAAATCATTATATGCGCTTGAATGCGTAGCATATTGGTTGGAAACAAAGTAAAAATTTTCATGAAGCTATGTTTAAGCGCTTACCTNTTTTCATTTGGCCGACACTCTATTCTTTTGACATAATCCACGAGACAACTTAGGATCCAAAACTATTGAATTATTTGGTATAATAACATTCATTGGGATAAGAAAAGTGACCTGTAAAATCATTATATGCACTTGAATGAGTAGCATATTGGTTGGAAACAAAGTAAAAATTTTCATGAAGCTATGTTTAAGCGCTTACCCTGTCATGAAAAGAAAAATTTATTAAGACATGAAACAAAATTCAATGAATACATAATAATAACACATAAAAAGTACATAATTTAGAGGGATCCATGGATTTTCAACCATGACTATACTGAGACTAATCAATTCGTTAATCTTCAAAAAAAAAAAAGAAACCTTCATGTTCATTTATATCGATGGCTAATCAATACTAGGATGCGAGTTGAACATGTAGAAAGAAATGANAAAAGAAACCTTCATGTTCATTTATATCGATGGCTAATCAATACTAGGATGCGAGTTGAACATGTAGAAAGATATGATATTATGATTGTCGTTACTTTTTTATTTTCTCTATCGTAAGCTAAAATCTTGCCTTTTTACGCTAACAAAAATGATACATTCTCCTCTTTGAAGACCAAAATCTCTTAATGCATGCAAGCCTGCAAAGGTTTTTTTTATTTTCTCGTTCTTGTAAAAATATTAAGGGACATTTACATACATGCATATCACACAATTCTTATGTATCTACGCCTAATCATTCATTTATTTATATGTATCCCACTCTAATTTTTACTATCATATCAAAAATATCATAATCAATGTCTTTTTNTTTACGCTAACAAAAATGACACATTCTCCTCTTTGAAGACCAAAATCTCTTAATGCATGCAAGCATGCAAAGGTTTTTCTTATTTTCTCGTTCTTGTAAAAATATTAAGGGACATTTACATGCATGCATATCACACAATTCTTATGTATCTACGCCTAATCATTCATTTATTTATATGTATCCCACTGTAATTTTTACTATCATATCAAAAATATCATAATCAATGTCTTTTTAAGACTAAAATACATGTTTTCATGCATATTTTTATGACACCACGGAGTTCGAGTAAATAGCAATTTTTGGGTATTAGATATGTAAATACATGAGGATTGTATGGTATATATGTAAATTTGCCAAAAAAAAAAAACTGGTTAAATAAAGCATTACTGTGTTTTTCTTTGCTTAAAATAAAATGAAAAGATGATACGAAATGAACTTTAACTACGATCGTTGACAGAGATTTGAGAGCACCGTAGACTGCCATATATTTATTGTTTATGGTCTTCAAATTTCATTCACGATCTTTCATCATGATTTTTTAGAATTGATCTCTTTGGAATTTCATCAACAAACTTCGTCATTTGATGTGAATCTCGAGGTAGTTAGCATGAATCTTAGAATATTTTTGACTAAAAAACATTCAAACTCAAATTAAAAATTATTTAGAAATTGCAGAACAAATTCACAGTCAAACTAGCCAGCTTGATGAGACAGACTCAACAACATCAAAATCAGTTCAATCNGCAATTTTTGGGTATTAGATATGTAAATACATGAGGATTGTATGGTATATATGTAAATTTGCCAAAAAAAAACTGATAAAGCATTACTGTGTTTTTCTTTGCTTAAAATAAAATGAAAAGATGATACGAAATGAACTTTAACTACGATCGTTGACAGAGATTTGAGAGCACCGTAGACTGCCATATATTTATTGTTTATGGTCTTCAAATTTCATTCACGATCTTTCATCAAGATTATTTAGAATTGATCTCTTTGGAATTTCATCAACAAACTTCGTCATTTGATGTAAATCTCGAGGTAGTTAGCATGAATCTTAGAATATTTTTGACTAAAAAACATTCAAACTCAAATTAAAAATTATTTAGATATTGGAGAACAAATTCACAGTCAAACTAGCCGGCTTCATGAGACAGACTCAACAACATCAAAATCGGTCCAAATCAAGTCAAATCATGCCCAGATCAAGCCATTGTACCACTTTTGGATGCGTTGAGTGGCTAATTGGAACATGAAATGGATTTCAAATCTAAGAATCTTATAGTCAAATTGAGCGCTGTGAAAAGATCTGTCCAACAAGTTCATAATCACTTAAATTTAACACACTTAAGACACTTAAATGTCCACAAAACATCATCAGATCAGAAAAAATTCTTCTTGAATATGACTGATTAGTTCGTCCTTCAAAACATCCTGCACCCGACAATCTTTTTCAAAAATCATTTAATATTGGTAGACTGATTAGTTCATCCTTCAAAACTTGAGGAGGGCAAGATAAGATGATTACATGCAAGAAAAAATTATCATAATAGTTGAGCGGGTCAACTTGTTGAGTTTCATGCATCTGAAGTTACACTGAGGTCACGTCATTGTTTTTGAGTATCCAAACAAGAATAACTTTATTCCCTTAAGAGTTTTATTTGATTTTGAATTGTGTGCGGTATAAATCATTGGTTCAACTTACTTTAGGTTAAAATCGTAGGTAACACGATACTTGAGGTGATTAACATGAATTTAAAAATATTTTGTTAACAAGAAATGCTCAAAATCAAAATAAATATCATTCAGAACTATAATTTCAAAAAACTTACTAATCAAACTGATCGGCTCGACAAGACAAACCTAATGACACTATAAATAATCTAATCCATGTCAAATCAAGCATGTATTAAACCATTAAATCACTTTTGGAAGCTTTAAGTGGTTAATTGGAAGGTTAAATGAATTCTAAATTTGATGAGCTAATAGTCAAATCGAATGTCTAGATAAGACAAAACCAAGAGCTCGAGCACATCAATTTTGATATCATTAATGCACTAAAATATCCCCAATACACCGTTCAATCGTGAGAATCTCTCTGGCAGTATGATGGAATGATCTAGATTATTTTCTTATTTGCAAGGACGTCTCTCTCAAACTCTATAAATAAAACCTTAACCCCATCATGAAAGATGACCTAGATCTTAAACAGAAAACTTGATGAATGCTTCTCTCTCCTATATTCGCCGACCACCGTTGACCAATGCTCGCCGACCACCGTTGATCACCATCCCCCGCCCCCTACTCATTGCATCTAAGTCACTTGTGGTGTCGTTATGCATGCTATGAAGTAAGGAAACACCGTGCGAAGTATAGGCTAACATTGTGGAGTAATGCAGTACCGTGCAGAGTAAACATCAATGTCGCAAAGTAATGAAGCATTCTACGGAGCAATGCATCATCCTGAACACCATTTAATGACCCACCTCGAAGAAGGTGCACGGAAGCCTTGACAATTACTACTAATTGCAATCGCTTCTGAATGTATATAATGAATTTTTATGCATATAATCATTATATTTGAAGAAACTGTATGGTGTACCCCCCACACGGACAGATCTGAGTGGGAGCCCAAGGGTGCCCGCTCCCCATCAGAAAGCCCAAGGATCGAAGATGTGGATGGGACAAAGATAGGGATGTTCATGATCTGATTTCGAGCCAACAGAGCCGAGTTGGGATCGACTCAAAATCGACTCGAAAAAAATTCAAACCAAAAGTTTAGTCTCAAACTCTATAAATAAAACCTTAACCCCATCATGAAAGATGACCTAGATCTTAAACAGAAAACTTGATGAATGCTTCTCTCTCCTATATTCGCCGACCACCGTTGACCAATGCTCGCCGACCACCGTTGATCACCATCCCCCGCCCCCTACTCATTGCATCTAAGTCACTTGTGGTGTCGTTATGCATGCTATGAAGTAAGGAAACACCGTGCGAAGTATAGGCTAACATTGTGGAGTAATGCAGTACCGTGCAGAGTAAACATCAATGTCGCAAAGTAATGAAGCATTCTACGGAGCAATGCATCATCCTGAACACCATTTAATGACCCACCTCGAAGAAGGTGCACGGAAGCCTTGACAATTACTACTAATTGCAATCGCTTCTGAATGTATATAATGAATTTTTATGCATATAATCATTATATTTGAAGAAACTGTATGGTGTACCCCCCACACGGACAGATCTGAGTGGGAGCCCAAGGGTGCCCGCTCCCCATCAGAAAGCCCAAGGATCGAAGATGTGGATGGGACAAAGATAGGGATGTTCATGATCTGATTTCGAGCCAACAGAGCCGAGTTGGGATCGACTCAAAATCGACTCGAAAAAAATTCAAACCAAAAGTTTAGCTCGTAGCTCGGTTCATTTATTTTAATCCGATCTCGATCTATGCCAAAAATTTGAATGAATTTTTGAGCGATTAACTACCTTCGAGCTCAATCTGCTAAATTCATAACCCTAACATCATTACGATTGTCAATAATCAGATTTCGAGTAGAGCTAAGGTCGGCTCGAAAAATATTCGATCCAAAATTTTAACTTGTAGCAAGGCCCGTTTATTCCTATCCAAGCCAAAATCTGACTCAATTTTCAGTTGATTAATGATCTTCAAGCTAAATTCACAACCATAGACAAAGGTTGTCCGCGTGAACTCCCATGAAAATTTTACAAGAGAGCAGGTGGAGATGGAAACAAACCACCCAAATCCTATGTATTTACATCATTTAATACATAAACTTTGATTTTTATTTTTATACCACCCAAAATTTTCCAATCACATTAAAAATACCATTTTCTTAAACTTTAGAGATACAGTGTCATGCATAGAAAATGCGGTTTTATGGAAAATTAAAATTTAGGCGTTAGATGAGTAAATGCATAGGATTTGAGTAATCAAATAGGATTTGGAATCTGNATGTTTTCCCTAATAGTTGGTGGTACGTGAGAATGGTTCAACGTGGATATGTTTCATACGCTTATGTTAGATGTATTGGTGGACAAAACACGTTTTAAATTATGTGTGGGGACTTACCATTTTATATTTTTTATATTGACACAATTTTAAATTATTTGATGTTGGACTCAGTATTCATTATAAAATTCCTCTCATAGGAGAGCTATGCGTACTTGTCATTATACTCTTGAAAATAAAATTTTTTAACATCAACAAATATCATTACTAGTAAAAACTTTTGAACCTTGCACATCTATTTGGATCTATTAATCATATACTCCATTCGATCGCTATTTGTATGTTAGGAATATGCTTGCATGAATGTCGAGAAGATACGATAAACCATATGAAGAGGATTGATGTACGATCATCCGTGATTATACCAGTCGACCTATGAAGTAAACCGAACGAAAGACTGATCGACCAACCTAACGCTGCACGGGCGTGTCGACAACAGTCCAACCAACATTTGTTATTACAAAGATAAACAATAGCCCGGAGAGAAATCCTTCAATATAGACACATTGACTGAAGGTGGACTGCCCATCAAGTTACAGTAATATAGCCTCTGTCTGATGACATAATCCTACTCAAGAGCAATATGTCTTAGCAATTGGTCCCATCAGAATAGGTGGTTGAAAAACATTCAGGCAGACGTAGATCATTCAGTCGGTTGAATGACTCTGAGCCAATCGAATGAATACCAAATGACCAAGCCAAACAATTACAAATATAAAGCAGTGTCAATACTAGCTATAGATATAGAGCAACGCCGACATCAGTTACAAAGTCAAAATATTTTATATTCAGTTAAAAATATATAAGGGTATAATGACTCATAAATTATGGTAACATCCCCATTAAATGGAGGTCAGTCATTTAATTTGTTATAAATTACTCGTGAGTTATAAATATGAGGATCATTTTCACTAAAGGGGACGATTCCAGAATCTCCTAAAAAAACTGGTTGTTACTTGTGTCATACCTTTATTTCTTTTCATTTGGCCGACACTCTATTCTTTTGACATAATCCACGAGACAACTTAGGATCCAAAACTATTGAATTATTTGGTATAATAACATTCATTGGGATAAGAAAAGTGACCTGTAAAATCATTATATGCACTTGAATGAGTAGCATATTGGTTGGAAACAAAGTAAAAATTTTCATGAAGCTATGTTTAAGCGCTTACCCTGTCATGAAAAGAAAAATTTATTAAGACATGAAACAAAATTCAATGAATACATAATAATAACACATAAAAAGTATATAATTTAGAGGGATCCATGGATTTACAACCATGACTATACTGAGACTAATCAATTCGTTAATCTTCAAAAAAAAAAAAGAAACCTTCATGTTCATTTATATCGATGGCTAATCAATACTAGGATGCGAGTTGAACATGTAGAAAGAAATGATATTATGATTGTCGTTACTTTTTTATTTTCTCTATCGTAAGCTAAAATCTTGCCTTTTTACGCTAACAAAAATGATACATTCTCCTCTTTGAAGACCAAAATCTCTTAATGCATGCAAGCCTGCAAAGGTTTTTTTTATTTTCTCGTTCTTGTAAAAATATTAAGGGACATTTACATACATGCATATCACACAATTCTTATGTATCTACGCCTAATCATTCATTTATTTATATGTATCCCACTCTAATTTTTACTATCATATCAAAAATATCATAATCAATGTCTTTTTATACATGTTTTCATGCATATTTTTATGACACCACGGAGTTCGAGTAAATAGCAATTTTTGGGTATTAGATATGTAAATACATGAGGATTGTATGGTATATATGTAAATTTGCCAAAAAAAAAAAACTGGTTAAATAAAGCATTACTGTGTTTTTCTTTGCTTAAAATAAAATGAAAAGATGATACGAAATGAACTTTAACTACGATCGTTGACAGAGATTTGAGAGCACCGTAGACTGCCATATATTTATTGTTTATGGTCTTCAAATTTCATTCACGATCTTTCATCATGATTTTTTAGAATTGATCTCTTTGGAATTTCATCAACAAACTTCGTCATTTGATGTGAATCTCGAGGTAGTTAGCATGAATCTTAGAATATTTTTGACTAAAAAACATTCAAACTCAAATTAAAAATTATTTAGAAATTGCAGAACAAATTCACAGTCAAACTAGCCAGCTTGATGAGACAGACTCAACAACATCAAAATCAGTTCAATCCAAGTCAAATCATGCCCAGATCAAGCCATTGTACCACTTTTGGATGCGTTGAGTGGCTAATTGGAACATGAAATGGATTTCAAATCTAAGAATCTTATAGTCAAATTGAGCGTTGTGAAAATATCTGTCAAACAAGTTCAAGATCACTTAAATTTAACACACTTAAGACACTTAAATGTCCACAAAACATCATCAGATCAGAAAAAATTCTTCTTGAATATGACTGATTAGTTCGTCCTTCAAAACATCCTGCACCCGACAATCTTTTTCAAAAATCATTTTATATTGGTAGACTGATTAGTTCATCCTTCAAAACTTGTGGAGGGCACGATAAGATGATTACATGCAAGAATAAATTATCATAATAGTTGAGCGGGTCTACTTGTTGAGTTTCATGCATCTGAAGTTACACTGAGGTCACGTCATTGGNTCAGATTTCAAGTAGAGCCAAGGTCAGCTCGAAAAATATTCGATCCAAAATTTTAACTTGTAGCACGGCTCGTTTATTCCGATCCAAGCCAAAATCTGACTCAATTTTCAGTTGATTAATGATCTTCAAGCTAAATTCACAACGTAGACAAAGGCTGTCCACGTGAACTCCCATGGAAATTTTATAAGGGAGCAGGTGGAGATGGACTTTTGGAGCATTTACAAACAAACCACGCAAATCCTATGTATTTACATCATTTAACACATAAACTTTGATTTTTATTTTTATACCACCCAAAATTTTCCAATCACATTAAAAATACCATTTTCTTAAACTTTAGCAATACACAGTGTCATGCATAGAAAATGCGGTTTTCATGTTAAACTAAAGTTTAGGCGTTAGATGAGTAAATGCATAGGATTTGAGTGATTTATATGTAAATCTTCCTGAAAATTTATTGCATATCGCATGCAGAGATGCATGCGGTGTCTGATCCTGACCGTAAATCACGGTGATCTACGGTCATGATGCAATCCTAATTTTTTTGAAAGAAAATAAAATAAAATAGGGCCTACCGAAATACATCTTGATCATAGATCACCGTGATCTACGGTCAGGATCGGACACCACATGCATCTCTGCATGCTGTGTATGTATGCAATAATTTTTCAAATCTTCATCGAATTTTTTACTCTTTCTTATTTTGTTTGTTTTATAGGTTTGGATATGGTGTTCTTTGGTATCAATTTATTTTTATTCAAATAGGATTTGGAATCTGTTTTTTTTTTTAAATTAAATATTAATCTCATCTAATAATTAAGTAATATTATAATTAAATAGAGGAAAATGTTTCTATGTAAAGCGAACAACTGAAAAGACCGATTATTTTTTGTTTATATTAACCGGGAAAAAAATAAAAATAATTGAAAAACTCTCCGCCACTGACCAGCTTTACANTTAAAAATATTTTGTTAACAAGAAATGCTCAAAATCAAAATAAAAATCATTCAGAACTATAATTTCAAAAAACTTAAAATCAAACTGATCGGCTCGACAAGACAAACCTAATGACACTATAAATAATCCAATCCATGTCAAATCAAACATGTATCAAACCATTAAATCACTTTTGAAAGCTTTAAGTGGTTAATTGGAAGGTTAAATGGATTCCAAATTTGACGAGCTAATAGTCAAATCGAATGTCTAGATAAGACAAAACCAAGAGCTCGAGCACATCAATTTTGATATCATTAATGCACTAAAATATCCCCAATACACCGTTCAATCGTGAGAATCTCTCTGGCAGTATGATGGAATGATCTAGATTATTTTCTTATTTGCAAGGACGTCTCTCTCAAACTCTATAAATAAAACCTTAACCCCATCATGAAAGATGACCTAGATCTTAAACAGAAAATTTGATGAATGCTTCTCTCTCCTATATTCGCCGACCACCGTTGATCACCATCCCCCGCCCCCTACTCATTGCATCTAAGTCACTTGTGGTGTCGTTATGCATGCTATGAAGTAAGGAAACACCGTGCGAAGTATAGGCTAACATTGTGGAGTAATGCAGTACCGTGCAGAGTAAACATCAATGTCGCAAAGTAATGAAGCATTCTACGGAGCAATGCATCATCCTGAACACCATTTAATGACCCACCTCGAAGAAGGTGCACGGAAGCCTTGACAATTACTACTAATTGCAATCGCTTCTGAATGTATATAATGAATTTTTATGCATATAATCATTATATTTGAAGAAACTGTATGGTGTACCCCCCACACGGACAGATCTGAGTGGGAGCCCAAGGGTGCCCACTCCTCATCAGAAAGCCCAAGGATCGAAGGTGTGGATGGGACAAAGATAGGGATGTTCATGATCCGATTTCGAGCCAACAGAGCCGAGTTGGGATCGACTCAAAATCAACTCGAAAAAAATTCAATCCAAAATTTTAGCTCGTAACTCGGCTCATTTATTTCAATCCGATCTCGATCTAAACCAAAAATTTGAATGAATTTTTGAGCGATTAACTACCTTCGAGCTCAATCTGCTAAATTCATAACCCTAACATCGTTACGGTTGTCAACAATCAGATTTCAAGTAGAGCCAAGGTCAGCTCGAAAAATATTCGATCCAAAATTTTAACTTGTAGCACGGCTCGTTTATTCCGATCCAAGCCAAAATCTGACTCAATTTTCAGTTGATTAATGATCTTCAAGCTAAATTCACAACGTAGACAAAGGCTGTCCACGTGAACTCCCATGGAAATTTTATAAGGGAGCAGGTGGAGATGGACTTTTGGAGCATTTACAAACAAACCACGCAAATCCTATGTATTTACATCATTTAACACATAAACTTTGATTTTTATTTTTATACCACCCAAAATTTTCCAATCACATTAAAAATACCATTTTCTTAAACTTTAGCAATACACAGTGTCATGCATAGAAAATGCGGTTTTCATGTTAAACTAAAGTTTAGGCGTTAGATGAGTAAATGCATAGGATTTGAGTGATTTATATGTAAATCTTCCTGAAAATTTATTGCATATCGCATGCAGAGATGCATGCGGTGTCTGATCCTGACCGTAAATCACGGTGATCTACGGTCATGATGCAATCCTAATTTTTTTGAAAGAAAATAAAATAAAATAGGGCCTACCGAAATACATCTTGATCATAGATCACCGTGATCTACGGTCAGGATCGGACACCACATGCATCTCTGCATGCTGTGTATGTATGCAATAATTTTTCAAATCTTCATCGAATTTTTTACTCTTTCTTATTTTGTTTGTTTTATAGGTTTGGATATGGTGTTCTTTGGTATCAATTTATTTTTATTCAAATAGGATTTGGAATCTGTTTTTTTTTTTAAATTAAATATTAATCTCATCTAATAATTAAGTAATATTATAATTAAATAGAGGAAAATGTTTCTATGTAAAGCGAACAACTGAAAAGACCGATTATTTTTTGTTTATTTTAACCGGGAAAAAAAATAAAAATAACTTTACTGTGATTTTCAGATTTCTTATATATTTGCTAGTTTCTTAAAGGATCGGTCTAAGCCGAGAGCATTTGGATGGGATTAAATATGTCTAGACTAACTTGTGGTCTTTTCCCTTTTTTTTTTCTTTTTTTTTTTGTGAGAAATTTACATGCATATCACACAGTTCTTATGCATTTACATGTCACCGTGTCTTCTAACCGTCTTCATATATTCACTGAAAATGGGTGAAAAAGCGAACAACGAGCACTTTAACCCGCTTCAGCCCGCCTACCACCTCGTTCCCCACTCTCTAACGTGAAAAAAAAAAAACACGATCAATTTGTGTACTCATCAATTTATAGTGGATCATTTTGATTGTGCTAGGTCTCGTAATTTTTTCCCTTTTCAAGTTTTTCACGTAAAAACTTCTGGTGGCTCTACTTATCACTTCAATTACCTATGTGAGTGTTGGAATTTCGTGCAACACTAATATGATAAACAATCACTCTACGGCTATGAATTTTTGGGCATACATCTGCTTGGCATCATATGTGAGAAAGACAATCCTGCAACCGAAGAACTTGCAAAATTTTCTGAATGATCACCAGATACAATACTAATAACAACAGAGCTTCTTTTTCCAAAACCTACTGTACTAGGGGATGGTCATGAAGTCAAGGACGTCAAGCCTTTACCTCATCCCACCCTTGAAGATATTATCCCGTCGACAAAGGTGACTCGAGTCCCTCTCTGGATTTTGGAGGATCTAGTGCGTAGGATAGATGAGCCTCAAAATGAGATCCTTCAGCCTATGTGATGCTTGACAGGCGATGCTCATATATCTAGATAGAGCTTACTTACTACCAGTTCAATATTTGATGGGAAATGCTCTGCTCAAGCATACTCGTACCGAGCCCCCTCCTCTCAATGAACCCTTCCTCTATTTGACATCAAGTTGTCCTCCACAATACCGTAAGTTCCTCTCATCCGTATTGCATATCTAGGTTGGCTAATCACCCTCTGATGCTTACTGGATACTTAACTCTGCCATGTCTTGTAGCCGCTCCTGATAGCGTAATTTGTGGCGAGCTATGACGTCTGGTTTGAGAATAGTTCCCACTATGGGAGAGAGATTACTTTACCGTTCGTCATATCTTTCAACGGTCTTCGACCTTGGTCGAGGTGGTCCTCTAGCACCCCATCCAAATGGGGTTCAAGCTCCCTTACATTAATTCCTATAAAAGGGTAACATGACACAAAACTCGATACAGTGTGCACAAAATAATCCCATCATTTCGTATTTTTTAAAACTACATTATATATTAAAATTTGATTTGTCAAAATTAACAGTCTAAATCTTAGAATTATCCATATTTTTCAAGTTTCTAACCAAATATTTTGTAGGGTAATTATTTGAAATCTCTACAGCTTGATCACTAATCCCATGCAAAATTCTTCTTCAAGAAAAGAATACAACTTCCTGAATAAAATGTAATAACTTGCTTCAGAATAGTGCCGCTTCTGACAACGGAAACAATTTCAGACTAACTACATTTAAAATCTTCATCATGTTCATTTATTCTCTATGTAGCCATGATTTTCTCCAATCCCAAAAAAATAATCAGTGATGGAGCTTGTAGGCTTAGAGATTCCATCTTATTCGTGGACTCACTGTGTCGCATTGATAATATTTTCATACAGAAAGAATCTTTATTAAAGGTTGTTGCCCATTTTTTCTAATTCTATACAATACATTTAGCCAAGCATGATTATGTAGATCTTCTATCTCTGTCATCTCAGACCATAATTTTTCAAACTCTTCTGAATCACATTTTCTTATGCATACATTAAAAAATCGTTGGATTGTCTTAATGCTATTGTAGTAATGTAGTTTTGAAGGAGTTTTTTAGAGATTTGCCACTAACATAATCAATGTTGAGTATGAATCAATATTGTTTCTTTAGCTTTAGCCATTGCTTGTTCTTGATTAGTGTATATTGATATAGAATACTTATAATCCATAGCGCGAAGGAATGTACTGAATAACCAGATAAAAGATTCAATGATCTTTTTGATAGAAATACTACCTAAAACAACATATTTTGCTAGTGATGTTTAACTCTAACAAATGGTGCACATATTAAATTATACTTATTAAAATGATAATTTGTGTCAAAAAGTTCCGAAGCAATCATAGTCTACCCGTGACATACAATCCTTCCGATTTTTTTTTAAAATCTATTTGACCCATCAAATTGGACATCTCTGGAAAGCATACTATCATCCACGTCTCTTTTCCTGAATAATTGCATGAAAAAATTAGTATCTCCATTCTCAACTCTAGCTCTTTTATCTTTTTGTATATAAGTAAATGTGTCTCTTTGTATAAATCTAAGTTTATATACTCCTACTTTGTCACCAAGATACCTAAATGCATTAATGGCTTTGATCCTTGCTAGTGTCATTGACTGTAGCACAAATGCTTTGTCTTCACTGATGAGATGACATGATCTCAAAAGATGTTGATTAGCTCGTTGTGTTAATGGATGATTATGATATTCTATAATCTACTTACAGACCAATTAACTTCATGATCAATCACAAATCTAATCATTACAGAATAATTAGTTCTCATTATATTATTTAGATCGCGTGCTCTTTTTTGAACAACTTTCAAAAATAAAAAATCTTTTGATTTAATATTCCTTGAATTTGGCCAATAATTAGTATGATTCTTTCGAACACTAAAACCCATATTATATCCATAGTTGCAATGTATGTTATATGCCTCATTTTCATTTTGAACAGTAGTGGAAAATTTTTTTCTGTATTTGGTTCAGAATATATAGAATATTCATCATTGCATTCTTCTTTTACCAATACCTGCAAATTTATTGAGTGAGACATGAATGTAGTTAAATATAATGAATATATTATGAATAATTATGCCCTTGCATATTTTATAACATGTACTACAACTTGGTTGTGCTCGTGAAAAATTGATGTAAAACTATCTTATATTATATGTCAAATATTCATAATGCCCCCGCCAATATTATAATATGTAGTACAACATGGTTGTACTCATGAAAAAATAATGTTAAAACCATGATGAACTATAGATCAAACATTCTTGAGCCCTTATAAATGTTATAACATGTAGTACAACATGATTGTACCAGTGAAAAAATGATATAAAACCATTATATTATATACCAAATGTTTATAATGCTCTTACCAACATTATAATATGTAATACAACATGATTATACTCGTGAAGAAATGATGTTAAAACCATGTTGAATTATAGACCAAACGTTCTTGAGCCCTTACACATGTTATATCATGAAGTACAATATGATTGTACTTGTGAAAAAATGGATTTCATATTGTCCTTGTGAAAAAAATGATTAAAAATCATGTTGTATTGTAGACCAAATGTTTATAATGACTTTACCCTTTGCCTATATTATAATATGCAGTACAACATGGTTGTACTCGTCAGAAAATGATGTAAGTTCATGTTGTATTATAAACCAAATGTTCACAATGCCCTTACATATATTATAATATGTAATACAACATGGTTGCACTTATCAAAAAATGATGTAAAGCCATGTTGCATTTGAGACGAAACGTTCATAAAGACTTTACTAAAGAACCATGATGTGAAACCATGTAGTAAAAGAAAGGTGTACCCATGTAAAATGCTGTAAAAACCATATTCAACTAAGGAAAAAGTGATTTATAATCATGTTTTGCTAAACAATAACAAACATAATAATCAAATGATCAAGTGAAGGTCACCTCCAAATTTTCTAGGAGAGTACTGTACTTGTCGTCCATATTCACAGCGATCTTCAGTATTTTTCTTCTTTTACAGTTTGGGCAGCAAGATAATATTGAGGCATAAACCCCTCTATAACGTCATTTTTCTTCTTCTCCAACTTGGGCGGTGTCCAAAAATAAAAATGATACCTTAAATCCTAAATTATTTTCTTACACAAATTTTTGCCGCGCAAACACATGAATCAATGTGGGTCAGGTCAGACTTCACACTTTTTTAGAAGAAAAAATCATATTTTAAATCGGTTCCACCTTCAAGTCCACCTTTCCATCACCATCCCCATTGAACCTCTCGATTAGGCTGTTGTGCAATTTAGCGAGCTTCTCGCAGTTCATTCCATCGGCCTTCACGTCACCTCGAGCAGCCGCATACTCATCAGCTCCTTCGCCGTCTCCCTTTAAGAAAGCAGGCTGTCATGANCAAACATAAAAAATCTTTTGATTTAATATTCCTTGAATTTGGCCAATAATTAGTATGATTCTTTCGAACACTGAACCCATATTATATCCATAGTTGCAATATATGTTATATGCCTCATTCTCATTTTAAACAGTAGTGGAAATTTTTTTTTCTATATTTGGTTCAAAATATATAGAATATTCATCATTGCATTCATCTTCTTTTACCAATACTTGCAAATTTATTGAGTGAGACATGAATGTAGTTAAATATAATGAATATGTTATGAATAATTATGCCCTTGCATATCTTATAACATGTAGTACAACTTGGTTGTGCTCATGAAAAATTGATGTAAAACTATCTTATATTATGTGTCAAATAATCATAATGCCACCGCCAATATTATAATATGTAGTACAACATGATTGTACTCATGAAAAAATAATGTTAAAACCATGTTGAACTAGAGATCAAACATTCTTGAGCCCTTATAAATGTTATAACATGTAGTACAATATGATTGTACCAGTGAAAAAATGATATAAAACCATGTTATATTATATAACAAATGTTTGTAATGCTCTTACCAATATTATAATATGTAATACAACAAGATTGTACTCATAAAAAAAATGATGTTTAAACCATGTTGAACTATAGACCAAACTTTTTTTATCCCTTGCACATGTTATACCATGAAGTACAATATGATTGTACTTGTGAAAAAAATGATTAAAAATCATGGTGTATTGTAGACCAAATTTTTATAATGACCTTACCCCTTGCCTATATTATAACATGCAGTACAACATGGTTGTACTCATCAGAAAAAGATGTAAATGCATGTTGTATTATAAACCAAATGTTCATAATGCCCTTACATATATATAATATGTAATACAACATGGTTGCACTTATTAGAAAATGATGTAAAGCCATGTTGCATTTGAGAAGAAACGTTCATAAAATCTTTACTAAAGAACCATGATGTGAAACCATGTAGTAAAAGAAAGTTGTACCCATGTAAAATGCTGTAAAAACCATATTCAACTAAGGAAAAAATGATTTATAATCATGTTTTGCTAAACAATAACAAACATAATAATCAAATGATCAAGTGAAGGTCACCTCCAAATTTTCTAGGAGAGTACTGTACTTGTCGTCCATATTCACAGCGATCTTCAGTATTTTTCTTCTTTTACAGTTTGGGCAGCAAGATAATATTGAGGCATAAACCCCCCTATAACGTCATTTTTCTTCTTCTCCAACTTGGGCGATGTCCAAAAATAAAAATGATACCTTAAATCCTAAAATTATTTTCTTACACAAATTTTTTGCCGCGCAAACACATGAATCAATGTGGGTTAGATTAGGCTTCACACCTTTTTAGAAGAAAAAATAATATTTTAAATCGGTTCCACCTTCAAGTCCACCTTTCCATCACCATCCCCATTGAACCTCTCGATTAGGCTGTTGTGCAATTTAGCGAGCTTCTCGCAGTTCATTCCAACGGCCTTCACGTCACCTCGAGCAGCCGCATAGTCATCAGCTCCTTCGCCATCTCCCTGTAAAAAAGCAGGCCATCATGGTTGGTGTCGAGAATTGCGACGTGGCAGTCGGTGGATGCATGGAAGGTCTGCCGGATTGTTTCGGCGTCAACATCTCCGCACTCATTGCAGAAGAATTAGTGGTGTTTGGAGATTTAATATGTTTGCAGGAAATGGAAAATAGAAGAATCCGTGCTTTCGTCGTTGGTGGAGGAATGGGTTGCCTATGGTTGCCTTCGTAGGCAGATATGCATGGCCTCAGGTTTTCTTATGCGTTTTGACGCTAAATCTGGATGGTTAGTTTTTTTTTGGGCTGGGGACAATTACATACAGGCCACCGAAACTTGTTTTTTTAAAATAAATCATCCTGTTTCATCTATTTTTCAAATTCATACTTAAATACTAAAATTCATGATAAAATTCAAATCATATTTTTCATTTTTATTNGTAGGCAGATATGCATGGCCTCAGGTTTTCTTATGCGTTTTGACGCTAAATCTGGATGGTTAGTTTTTTTTTTTGGGGTGGGGACGATTATATACAGGCCGCCCGAAACTTGCTTTTTTAAAATAAATCATCCTGTTTCATCTATTTTTCAAATTCTTACTTAAATACTAAAATTCATGATAAAATTCAAATCATATTTTTCATTTTTATCAAATTCTCAACAATTTGATCGTGCTATAAGTAAATACATGGGTTCTATACTTCAAAAAGATTACTTGAATTGTTAATTTGCAAATATCAATGTTTCGGATGGTCTATCTCCTATTTTTTTAAGACATAACACTCAATTCTTATGTATATATATTTATATATCTATTATTTATGCTTCAATTTATATATACATGTCATCTTATTTATACATGTCACCTTATTTGTGTAGGGAAAGATGTATTTTATTTTTTAAAAAGTAAAATCTTAATGTGGTACAAAGAATTTGGGTGATTTAAATATGATATGTAAATGCATAAGAATTCGGTGGTATGGATGGAAATGACATTTTTGGTTGGTTATAAATTAAAGAGGTTTCTAATTCCGGTTGAACACATGGGATGACATGTGTGCCAATTTTAGTCAAGAATTCATGTCCCTGAGTTTAGGAGTTTAGGAGAGCGGTTAGATCGCAAAAACCAAGGCACGACTGTGATCTATTTTTATCAGATTTCATTGTGTGATTATTAGTTAAGTTAAGTTAATTAATTATGCTCAATTTAATTTTATAAAATTGGTTCAATTATAATGAATAAAAATATATTAATCTTAATGATATACCTACTCATTTTAACTCAAATAATATGCATTGAAAAAATGTGAAATTATCTTTATTGAAATTTATAGTTTTGTTGTGTAGTAAATAATTTTGGCATTAATTTGTTGTCACTTATTACTTTATCATTTAGTGATTTAATGTCTTAATATTTAAGAAAATTAGTGTAATTTACATTTGATTCGACCAACTTCATTGAAATAAAATTCAAATAAATATTCAAAAAATTAAATTAAAAATTTACAATCAATATTTAATAAATGAATACCTTAAAAGTTGAATTGAATAAAATCAACTAGATAAGATTTATTTGAATCAAAATTTTCTTTTTATAAATAATATACAAATACTTTAGGGAATATCGGAATTGTTCACATCAATAGCAGGCTCCTTGTTTTTTCAAATGTTTTGTATGAGACATAGATTCTAGTGAGGACTACATAACAGATTTGGTTGGTAATGTAATGTTGTTCATTTGGGATTATTATTATTATTTTGGACTTTTGGTCACAAACATAAGGTGTAGATATGAATGGTTGAGACTTCTATGTTCTTTTTTTAAATTTGATTGCAAATCCTCATCAGGATTCAGACTACCTGCAAGGGTTTAAAGTTAAAGAAGTTATAAATTCACAGTCAATCAAAACTGTCATAAAAGTTTTGGATCTAAGGTAACGCCTCAATTGGAATTTCACTATGTAGAAAATAGCTATTTCAACATAACTCAAATGTTAGAAGAATGCCTAGCTTTTTTTTATAATCTAAATAAATTAACACAATGTAAAAAAGTTGAATCATATAAGATGAATGTTTTTTGGGTTGGNAAACGATCTGTGTTTGCTTGTGTTCTTTTTCGTCTCATTTCTATGTCAGGAAGTACATATCTCACAACAATGAGGAACATTAAAAATTGAGTTATAGTTTGTAATAGGTTCACTCATTCTTCTAGGAAATAAGAATACTATATATTAGTAATGTTTATATAGACGTCAATAGCTAACATGCATCAAACTTTTGACAAGCATTTAGTAAAATTGTCAATGTGTGGTGAAAGTCCAAAGTTAAATAATGAAGGGTAGCCACCTTGATTCCTCTGTTTATAAGAATAATTGAGCTGGCAGTAAGACATGTTGATAACATAATAGGCTCATTTTATCTCTTTCCAATGATGTGGTAGATGTGTTTTTCAGGGATAAATCTTTGCAAATTGTTATATATATACATTTTGAGCATTAATTTTATTTTGAATGGCTATTATTCTCCCCTGTAATAAAAAATCATTTCAATTTTATAGGATTCATTCTCTCTTGAGCCAATAACGAGGTATAACAAATTTTGTTTATGATCATAAAGTGTCATTTCTTAAAAAAAACTTCTAATGAGTTAATCAATCTCCAAGGAAATGGCACAATAAATTTAATTCATCTATAATTTAGAATTCTTGCAAGCTGAGTGATTTTGATTTTCTTGCTTNTCTGTTTATAAGAATAATTGAGCTGGCAGTAAGACATGTTGATAACATAATAGGCTCATTTTATCTCTTTCCTATGATGTGGTAGATATGTTTTTAAGGGATAAATCTTTGCAAATTGTTATATCTATACATTTTGAGTCATTAATTTTATTTTGAATGGCTATTTTTCACCCCCGTAATAAAAAATCATTTCAATTTTATAGGATTCATTCTCTCTTGAGCCAATAACGAGGTATAACAAATTTTGTTTATGATCATAAAGTGTCATTTCTTAAAAAACTTCTAATGAGTTAATCAATCTCCAAGGAAATGGCACAATAAATTTAATTCATTTATAATTTAGAATTCTTGCAAGCTGAGTGATTTTGATTTTCTTGCTCACTACATAAAATTTTCAAAGAACATTGTTATATATTTGTATTCTTATGTTGAAGATATGCTCATACTTACTAATATCAAAGTATAGATCGTAAAATTANATATTTGTATTCTTATGTTGAAGATATGCTCATACTTACTAATATCAAAGTATAGATCGTAAAATTAAAAAACTTCTCTAAATTATTAACCAATTTGAGATGAAAGATACATGTTATGCTAGATGTATTCTTGAGATAGATATAATAAGGAAAAAAGAGANGAGATGAAAGATACATGTTATGCTAGATGTATTCTTGAGATAGATATAATAAGGAAAAAAGAGAAAAAAAAATACTCATTACATCCGTTTCGATGAAAAATTTGCTTAGAAAGTTCATACGAAATTCGAAATGGCCAAATATGTTTTTTCCTCCATTGAAGTCATTGTTCATGTTTTTTTTCTCTAATTCACTGTCGAGTAAAGATGATAAACAATATATTGATGCAACTCTATATGCTAGTGTTTCTAACATTCTCATGTACTCAATGGTATGTAGTAGGCTAGATATAACTTAAAAAAAAAAAGAAATATTAGATGGCAAAGCCTTGCAGAGAATATTGACAAGCTGTTGAGTATATTTTCAAGTTGTAAGAGTATTAGTTCATGTTAGTATATAAATAAAAAATTGGAGTAGAAAATAAAATGCAAGTTTTGTGGATTCTGATTATTCAAGAGGTCGGGACAAAGATAGATTATTGACTTGATTTTTTTTATTGTTTATGGAAACATAATCAATTGGAAAGAATGTTTTCAATTAGTTGCTACTTTATCAACAACTGACGGTAAATACTTGGCTGCTACGTATTAAGGTAATAAAGGAAGTCATTTGAATGAATGAATGAATTGCTTAAGGAGCTTGAGAACAAAGAAATGAAAAGAGTAATTTGGTGTGATTTTTAGAGTATAATTCAATTGATTAAGAATTAGATATTTCATTACAGAGTCAAGCATATTGATGTTGTTTTTGCTCAAGGAAATGCAGATGTTTATAGAGCGCACACATATGATAATTCGACATATATCATTATTTAGGTGTATAGTGTTCGAAACCAAATTTGAGCGATGCCGAACTCTTCTTCAGATAGGTATGCAGTCCGTTATGGTGTTTATCATTATCACTACTCTTTTGTTTCTCTTTCGTAGCCATTTGTGGTGTTTTTAATTTCCATATTCACCCTCTACAAGGTCAAACCTAGGTGGGCTATAGATCGTGATATGGATAGTGAAAGGCAGGCCAAGGGCGAGGAGTAGAGAGCAATGAGATGATTTTTTTTCATTACGGACTTTAGTGAGACATAACTAGCAAGCTCCATGCCAAACGAGAACAATTAGTTGTAGATTGGACGGTTCATCTGGCCTTTGAACATAGGCATCAAGGAGGATCAATAGATTCATGATGTAGAGTTTTCATATTTACGATTTTAGGTCTTTCTTTCTTCTTCCCTTTGGAGATACTTTTTTTATAAGAATTTGCAAAGTAATAAAGAAACTAACTCTCTTTGTATCTTTATATTTGTGGAATAGAACTTGAAATATTTAAAAAATCTTGAATTTCAATTCAATTGGATAAATAATTTGAGATTTATTTAATTATTGCAAAACAATTTATTTCATTTTAGTTTTCCGGTTTGTTCCAAGATTTCTCGCAAGAGTTGCTCTAGCGTATGGCAACCAAAATGATTTTCTTAGAGTTTTAAAAATTGCAGCAAATTTTTGTAATCGTTAAAACCATTGTAAACTACTGCTACGTCCAATACAAGGGAGAATCGCACCATGCGAATCAATCACAATGGACGTAGCAGTGCTTTAAGCAGGTGTTTACAAATGGGAGAGTTGCACCATGCAAATCAACTACAATGGACGGAGCATCGTGCGGACAACAGCTGCGATTCTTTCATCACCGAAAAGAAAAAAACAGCCGCCACGATCAGGAATATGCAGCCATTGTCCGCACGGTGCTCCACGTATGGAAAANATATATATATGCATATACATGGCAAAGCCTTGCAGAGAATATTGACAAGCTGTTGAGTATATTTTCAAATTTTAAGAGTATCAGTTCATGTTAGTATATAAATAAAAAATTGGAGTAGAAAATAAAATGCATGTTTTGTGGATTCTGATTATTCAAGAGGTCGGGACAAAGATAGATTATTAACTTGGTTTTTTTTATTGTTTGTGGAAACATAATCAATTGGAAAGAATTTTTTCAATTAGTAGCTACTTTATCAACAACTGACGGTAAATACTTGGCTGCTACGTATTGAGGTAATAGAGCAAGTCATTTGAATGAGTGGATTGCTTAAGGAGCTTGAGAACAAAGAAATGAAAAGATAATTTGGTGTGATTTTTAGAGTATAATTCAATTGATTAAGAATTAGATATTTCATTACAGAGTCAAGCATATTGATGTTAGACTATATTTTATGAAAGCTGTTTTTGCTCGAGGAAATGCAGATGTTTATAGAGTGCACACATATGATAATTCGACATATATCATTATTTAGGTGTATAGTGTTCGAAACCAAATTTGAGCAATGCCGAACTCTTCTTCAGATAGGTATGGAGTCCGTTATGGTGTTTATCATTATTACTTATCTTTTGTTTCTCTTTCGTAGCCATTTGTGGTGTTTTTAATTTCCATATTCACCCTCTACAAGTCCAAACCTAGGTGGGCTATAGATCGTGATATGGATAGTGAGGCAGGCCAAGGGCGAGGAGTAGAGAGCAATGAGTGTTATGATTTTTTTCATTACGGACTTTAGTGAGACATAACTAGCAAGCTCCATGCCAAACGAGAACAATTAGTTGTAGATTGGACGGTTCATCTGGCCTTTGAACATAGGCATCAAGGAGGATCAATAGATTCATGATGTAGAGTTTTCATATTTACGATTTGAGGCCTTTCTTTCTTCTTCCCTTTGGAGATACTTTTTTTATAAGAATTTGCAGAGTAATAAAGTAACTAACTCTCTTTTTATCTTTATATTTGTGGAATAGAACTTGAAATATTTAAAAAATCTTGAATTTCAATTCAACTGGATAAATAATTTGAGATTTATTTAATTATTGCAAAGCAATTTATTTCATTTTAGTTTTCCGGTTTGTTCCAAGATTTCTCGCAAAAGTTGCTCTAGCGTATGGCAACCAAAATGATTTTTTTAGAGTTTTAAAAATTGCAAATTTTTGTAATCGTTAAAACCATTTTAAACTACTGCTACGTCCAATACAAGGGAGAATCGCACCATGCGAATCAATTACAATGGACGTAGCAGTGCTTTAAGCAGGTGTTTACAAATGGGAGAGTTGCACCAAGCAAATCAACTACAATAGACGGAGCATCGTGCGGACAACAGCTGCGATTCTTTCATCACCGAAAAGAAAAAACAGCCGCCACGATCAGGAGTGTGCAGCCCTTGTCCGCACGGTGCTCCATGTATGGAAAAATTTCTTCTTATATTGACGGTGCTGAAGTAGAAGGGATGATTGGGGGCTTTAATTGGCTCTGATGATTGGTTGATTTGGCTCCCACGCTAAAAGAGTTCGGGCACACAAATTAATAACTATTCTTTTATTATTTATAATAAATTCTTGTTTACATAAGAAAAAATTATTTTAAGAATTATGCTTAATGAAGTAAAAAAAAAATTAAACGTTATGAACTTTTGATAACTTTCATGCATTTAAAATATTCCATCTTCAAATTGGTTCTAGGGACGTGGAGAACTAATTGACTGAATGCAGGTAATTATTAGAAGTACATGAAATAAAATAAAATCAAACTTGCCATTAATAAAAAAAAAAAAGAACAAAAAGGTTCCTTTGTTCCTCATTGATTAAATAAGATCGCCAAATTTAGTTGCTAAAATCCTTCATCAACCTGGTCGCACCAAGCAAATCAATTACAATATTAACGCCATATAGATAACAAATCAAAATATAATTAATCCGTTTCCTATAATGAAACAAAATAACATAATTCAAACAATAAAAGAAAAGCAAAACAACAGCATTAATCAACCAAGCAAATCAGAAGCCAGCTCTCTCCCTCTCCACCGCCATCCTAAGAAAGCTTCCTTCTTCCACCACCATGTGAACCGGCATGAATCCCATCCCCTCCGCCACCGCAAGCAACACCTCCTTCATCTCCGCTCTAAAGTCCTCCAAATCCACATTTCCATCGCAATCCCTATCGAATTTCTTGTATATACCTCTGTATAATTCGTCCAGCTCTTCAGGTTTCGGCCGATTGCCGTCAATGCCGAAGTGAACTTCCAGCAGCCGAATGTTCGTAAGTTCCTTCGCCATCTCCGTGTAAGAGAGAACGCCGTCATGATCGGTGTCGAGGCTCGCGAAGTGGCGTTCTACGAATGCATTGAAGGCTGGCTCGTCTTCCACGAACTGGCGGATGGTTTTGCCGTCTAAGATCTCAACGCTCATTGCAGAAGA
>JXCR01096578.1:19894-35709 GCA_002079205.1 Phalaenopsis hybrid cultivar | reverse complement strand
ATATCGTTATCAAATAATATAGGACTTTTTGATTAAGACCTGAATATCGAATCCACAGGGAAATGATGCAATATACACAATTGAAAAGCAAACTTTCTATTCTAAAAAGATAATTACTTAAACTATAGATATTTTTGCAATAAATAAAATTCAAATCTTTTTGGTATTTTTGATATTTTGACAAAACAATAATAACTTAATAAGATAACTTGAGTTTATGTAAAAGATAAGCACTGAATATGAAAATATCTCTCTCCTTATCATGAATCAATAATAAGCATAAGAATTCTGTTGTGGAAGTATGTAAATTATGTTGTGTCAAATAGGAGCAATTATATTCTTTACCCTTACTAGAGATGTTATAAAAAACATTGGCTAATTTAAAGTTTGAATAGTTCTGAAGACCGACTAGGCAGGGAAGATACCAGTTCTCACTCTAGAGTTCCCTCAATTCCCTCCACCTGAGGGCTAACATCTCGTATCAGAACCTAAAATAATAAACGAAGTTGGGCGCTTTAACCTTTCACTTTAAAGTCCTCCAACTCTACACCCTTCAATGATTATTTTCATATTTATTTGTATTAAATCATATGAATGACATTCTCATTCATACAACCTCATGTGATTCTTTCCAATTGTTGACTGAGACAATACTAGCCAGATTCTTACATGTTCTCACAAAAATTCTGATTCTTTCTAATTGTTGACTGAGACAATACCAGCCCAGTCTCATTCATACAACCTCATGTGATTCTTTCCAATTGTTGACTGAGACAATACCAACCCAGTTCTTACATATTCTCACAATAAATTTTAACATCTAGATAGACCAAATCAAGAAGTAAATGAAGTACATGAATTTAAATCATCACAACTTCTTCCAACATTAAAGATTAATACTCTCCACAACTTCCATTCAACACTTTAATTACTTATCATTTTAAGAAGAAAGATAAAGAAAACTACTCATAATCCATGGAGAAAATAAAATCACACTTTAGTTTAAAAGTAGAAATCATTGTCACACCAACAAGAAGTCTCAATTAAAACCAAAAGTAGTTTAAAAATAAAGATAAAAACTTATCTTAAATCCTCCACCAAAATCTTGAAGTTTCTTTGAATCTCTTCTCTTTTACAACACACTTATACTCAAAATAAAACTAAAAAGAAAAAGTAAATTTTGGTGCCTGAAAATCTCTCCAATTCTATCTCTAAAACTTCTCAAACCTCCCACTTGTTAAGCACTTTCAGGACTCTTCTAAAGGTCTCCACTTCCTTTTTTTATAAATTTTCAAGATGTGCCTTGGAAACTCTTCAAAATGTGTCCACATTCGATGAATTCTCTAAAGGACACCTCCTTTCACAAGTCTTTTAACTATATTTTTGTTTCTAGTGATCATAACCACCCTCTTTAGTCAATAGGTGCCTCAAATATCCCTTCAAAATTTGAAAAAATGAAGTAAACCGTCATATAACTGCTTCTGATGCTTAAGTGTGAGGCCTCTGATGCTTAGACGCAGTCTTCTCTATTTCACCGGCGATTAAGTGTCGGATCAGGCGCTTACGCACCAAAACACTTTAGCACAATTTTAACATTTTTACTCCAAATTTGATCTTTTTTCACTCATTTTAGCATTTTTCACCTTTTCACTTGTACATGAAAGAAAAACACTCAAATACATTCCATTAAAACGCAATATCTCAAAAATAGATATAAAAATGTGTCTAAAAGTACTATATATTTTAGTTGTATCAAAATCCACCAAACTTAAAATGTTACTTGTCCTCAAGTGACACTTAAATCTTTAAAAAACTAAATAAGTATGATATTTATATGAGTTTCTTTAAAAGTTACTAAAATTTATATTTAGAAATATAGTAGTCCAATTTAGAAAAAATATTTAGTAAATGAGACCAACTTAAAGTTTAGAAATTTTTTAATGTTAAAAAATATGAAAATATGACTTCCTATCTAATTCAGAAATATTGTAGATTTTCTAAATTTAGAATTTAGTTCTTTTATTATCTCTACTTAAAAAAAATTATTATAAATAATTTTACTCACTATATTATATTTTTAAGCTTAAGAATTTCTCTAGTCTTATACTTTAAAAAGATCAAATGTAGAACTAATTTTTGATTAGACACTAATCCTCAAACTTCTCCTCCCTTATTTTATTTTCTTTTTCTTTTTTTTCTTTTCTTTTCTCTTTCTTTTTCTTTTTCTTTTCTCTTTCTTTTTCTTTTCTTTCAGGCAAGAATTACTGTAACTAGATAGGACTTTAATAATTTTAAATTTCACTTCTCCTTTCCTAAATCAAAGTCTTGATATAAATCTTTCACTTATAAACATAATCATAGTTTTGAAATTTTNATTCTACCCTATGAATTTTAAATAGAATGATCATTTTTGAACTTCGGGACTTCAAACATAATTCTCACTAAATATAAAAATGTTCAAATCTTCTTATATTTCTTTCTCATCCAACTATGCTCTATTCTTTAGGCGTGTTCCACATAAAAATTTAGGATCCTACATCTTANCCTGAAATGTGAGAGAGGGTGCTCCTCCCAGAGAGAGATAAGTACAAGGAATGAGATGGTAACAGATGTTGTCGATTGAACGACTGATCTACAAGAGATTGGAGTGCACCAAGTTCTATACCACTTTGTGTTTCTATGGTGGAACTTGTAGATGCGATAGAGGACAAGGAGTATTTTTGAAAGGCGAATCCTATGAAAAATGGAGCTTCATTTTGGAACCCAAACAAATGTTGTAAATATCACCGAGACCACAAAACGATACTGAGGAATGCAGACACCTTCGTAACCTAATAGAGGAGCTAATCCAGGATCAAAATCTCAAGGAGTTTGTAGTATCAGAGACTCAAAGTCACTGAAGAGCAAGGCTCCAGTAAAAAGCAAATCAGACAAAACAACTTGGTCTAACGTCGTTCACATAACAAGAATAGTACCAATAATACTAGTGGTAGTGATTCGTAGGCTAGTGTTGACTGAGAAAGAAGTCGATCGAGAATTTCTTTGTTGTCATGTCAGCACCAAAAAGGAAGCCACATATCCCAATCATTTTCTTCGATGCAGATCTTCCTCTACTTGGAAACCTCTACAATGTTGTCATTGTTGTCACAACACTATAATTTCTAAGTATGCAGTATCTTGGTCAATAATGCAAGCTCATGGAACATCTTGTTCTGGGCCTTGTGCGATAAGATGTTCCTGACAATTAATCAGCTAACTACACCGACCGACCCACTGTACGGTTTCTCTGGCGAATGAAAAGAGGCACTTGGAGAAATAATATCTTTGTTACTTGAGGAGAATGCGACAATTAATTTACCAACATGGAGGATTTTCTAGTAGTTAACGCACTACCAACCTACAATGTAATATTCAGATGGCCTCTCCTCAACAATTTTTGAGCCGTGTTATCAACATACAACATATTTATGAAGTTTTTCTGTGACGAGATGATAGTCACTATGTGTGGAGATCTGGAGGTGTCCCAAATGTGTTACATGCAAGCCAGAGGAAGCGTGGAGCATGAAACATTTGACAAACAACACCAACAAGAAGGCAGCCTTAAAATTGATGAGGCTATTACCCAAATCCTAGTGGACCCAGCTGATCCTGATAGATTTTTCTAATTAGTGAGATTGTTGATGCAATTCACTAAGGTGTGTTGATATGGATTCTCCAAGAACATCACAATGTTTTTGTATAGTTAATCACCACTGTTTATATGCAACAGTATAACAATAACTCTGATTATATTTTTCACTTATATTTCATTATTTTGCAACAAAACCAAAAACTTGATCCTGGAGAAAATAAGAATTTAACTTTTTAATATATATATATATATTGGGATACTATGCAAGTATATATATCGTTATCAAATAATATAGGACTTTTTGATTAAGACCTGAATATCGAATCCACGGGGAAATGATGCAATATACACAATTGAAAAGCAAACTTTCTATTCTAAGNGGCCTTCCAAACTCCCCTTAGAGCTTCCCTGAGGGACCCTTAGCACATCCCAATCCATTTCCCCCTCTCAATTCCACCACAGAGAGCCAATTTTGAGTTCAAACTCTTGCTCGAAACCAGGACAAAATCCAACCTCCACCTAAACATCCCCAAATCANAATCAAAAATCCACCAAATTGATTAACCAATTGACCTCAAAATGACTCTCACCCTTCATGAAAGTTGTTCCTANGTAAATTATGTTGTGTCAAATAGGAGCAATTATATTCTTTACCCTTACTAGAGATGTTATAAAAAACATTGGTTAATTTAAAATTTGAATAGTTCTGAAGACCGGCTAGGCAGGGAAGATACCAGTTCTCACTCTAGAGTTCCCTCAATTCCCTCCACCTGGGGGCTAACATCTTGTATCAGAACCTAAAATAATAAACGAAGTTGGGGGCTTTAACCTTTCACTTTAAAGTCCTCTAACTCTACACCCTTCAATGATTATTTCCATATTTATTTGCAGTAAATCATATGAATGACATTCTCATTCATACAACCTCATGTGATTCTTTCCAATTGTTGACTGAGACAATACTAGCCAGATTCTTACATGTTCTCACAAAAATTTTAGAACATCTGGATTGGTCAAATCAAGAAGTAAATGAAGTGCATGGATTTAAATCATCACAACTTTTTCCAACATTAAAGATCAATGCTCTCCACAATTTCCATCTAAGTAAATGAAGTAATGGATTTAAATCATCACAACTTCTTCCAACATTAAAGATTAATACTCTCCACAACTTCCATTCAACGCTTTTAATTACTTATCATTTTAAGGAGAAAGATAAAGAAAACTACTCAAAATCCATGGAGAAAATAAAATCACACTTTAGTTTAAAAGTAAAAATCATTGTCACACCAACAAGAAGTCTCAATTAAAATCAAAAGTAGTTTAAAAATAAAGATAAAAACTTATCTCAAATCCTCCACAAAAATCTTGAAGTTTCTTTGAATCTCTTCTCTTTTACAACACACTTATACTCAAAATAAAACTAAAAAGAAAAAGTAAATTTTGGTGCCTGAAAATCTCTCCAATTCTATCTCTAAAACTTCTCAAACCTCCCACTTGTTAAGCACTTTCAGGACTCTTGTAAAGGTCTCCACTTCCTTCTTTTATAAATTTTCAAGAGGTGCCTTGAAAACTCTTCAAAATGTGTCCACATTCGATGAATTTTCTAAAGGATATCTCATTTCACAAGTGTTTTAACTATATTTTTGTTTCCAGTGATCATAACCACCCTCTTTAGTCAATAGGTGCCTCAAATATCCCTTCAAAATTCGAAAAAATGAAGTAAACCGTCATATAACTGCTTCTGACGCTTAAGCGTGAGGCCTCTGACGCTTAGGCACGGTCTTCTCTATTTCACTGGCGATTAAGTGTCGGATCTGGCGCTTACGCACCAAAACACTTTAGCACAATTTTAACATTTTTACTTCAAATTTGATCCTTTTTCACTCATTTTAGCATTTTTCACCTTTTCACTTGTACATGAAAGAAAAACACTCAAATACATTCCATTAAAACGCAATATCTCAAAAATAGATATAAAAATGTGTCTAAAAGTACTANATAAAGAAAACTACTCATAATCCATGGAGAAAATAAAATCACACTTTAGTTTAAAAGTAGAAATCATTGTCACACCAACAAGAAGTCTCAATTAAAACCAAAAGTAGTTTAAAAATAAAGATAAAAACTTATCTTAAATCCTCCACCAAAATCTTGAAGTTTCTTTGAATCTCTTCTCTTTTACAACACACTTATACTCAAAATAAAACTAAAAAGAAAAAGTAAATTTTGGTGCCTGAAAATCTCTCCAATTCTATCTCTAAAACTTCTCAAACCTCCCACTTGTTAAGCACTTTCAGGACTCTTCTAAAGGTCTCCACTTCCTTTTTTTATAAATTTTCAAGATGTGCCTTGGAAACTCTTCAAAATGTGTCCACATTCGATGAATTCTCTAAAGGACACCTCCTTTCACAAGTCTTTTAACTATATTTTTGTTTCTAGTGATCATAACCACCCTCTTTAGTCAATAGGTGCCTCAAATATCCCTTCAAAATTTGAAAAAATGAAGTAAACCGTCATATAACTGCTTCTGATGCTTAAGTGTGAGGCCTCTGATGCTTAGACGCAGTCTTCTCTATTTCACCGGCGATTAAGTGTCGGATCAGGCGCTTACGCACCAAAACACTTTAGCACAATTTTAACATTTTTACTCCAAATTTGATCTTTTTTCACTCATTTTAGCATTTTTCACCTTTTCACTTGTACATGAAAGAAAAACACTCAAATACATTCCATTAAAACGCAATATCTCAAAAATAGGTATAAAAATGTGTCTAAAAGTACTATATATTTTAGTTGTATCAAAATCCACCAAACTTAAAATGTTACTTGTCCTCAAGTGACACTTAAATCTTTAAAAAACTAAATAAGTATGATATTTATATGAGTTTCTTTAAAAGTTACTAAAATTTATATTTAGAAATATAGTAGTCCAATTTAGAAAAAATATTTAGTAAATGAGACCAACTTAAAGTTTAGAAATTTTTTAATGTTAAGAAATATGAAAATATGACTTCCTATCTAATTCAGAAATATTGTAGATTTTCTAAATTTAAAATTTAGTTCTTTTATTATCTCTACTTAAAAAAAAATTATTATAAATAATTTTACTCACTATATTATATTTTTAAGCTTAAGAATTTCTCTAGTCTTATACTTTAAAAAGATCAAATGTAGAACTAATTTTTTATTAGACACTAATCCTCAAACTTCTCCTCCCTTATTTTATTTTATTTTTCTTTTTTTTCTTTTCTTTTCTTTTTCTTTTTCTCTTTCTTTTCTCTTTCTTTTTCTTTTCTTTCAGGCAAGAATTACTATATCTAGATAGACCTTTAATAATTTTAAATTTCACTTCTCCTTTCCTAAATCAAAGTCTTGATATAAATCTTTCACTTATAAACATAATCATAGTTTTGAAATTTTTTTTAATAAAAAAAATTTAAGTATTAAAAATAAAAGTCTAAATTTCTAAATTTTTCAAACATAAAATTTTTCTTACTAAAGATAGTTACTTATATTAAACATTTTCTACACTAAAAACTTTTAACTGAAAGTTTTTCTTCATTATTAAGNTAAAGATAGTTACTTATATTAAACATTTTCTACACTAAAAACTTTTAACTGAAAGTTTTTCTTCATTACTAAGAATTTTAACTAAAATTTCTTACTCATTTCTAAAAACAAAATTTACTTCCCTAATATAACTTCATATACATGATCATTTTTCTTTTTAATTCAAATTCACTTTTAGCACATTTTAGAACAAATAAAATTCAAGATTTGAAAATATTTTTCATCCCCCCCCCCAACTTAAATTTTTAATAGATTAAACAGTTTTACCATCAAATATATATAAGCAGAAATAAAAATTGAAATAACATGCTTACAGAAATTTCTATACCCTAATTACACAAGCATAAAACTAAAAACAAGAGTAAAATTAATTTTGATCGATTTTCTAACATTTTCATTTTAATTTAACATGTAGAGATTCTTTAGACTTCTAAGTAGTGGTATAAACATATAAACAAACAAACACAGTAACTTTGACTTCACAATTTCAACATAAAAACAAACACACTAACAATATATAAGAAAAATACAGGGTAGCAGTATTCTGAAATTCAAGTTTAAGATTTAAGAGTTAGCAAGATTTTTAACTTTTTAAAAGACATAGAATCAAGTTCAATTCTAAACTAACTAAATCACTGTACTAAACACACAACCCAATAATTGNAGCATAAAACTAAAAACAAGAGTAAAATTAATTTTGATCGATTTTCTAACATTTTCATTTTAATTTAACATGCAGAGATTCCTTAGACTTCTAAGTAGTGGTATAAACATATAAACAAACAAACACAGTGACTTTGACTTCAGAATTTCAACATAAAAACAAACACACTAACAATATATAAGAAAAATACAGGGTAGCAATATTCTGAAATTCAAGTTTAAGATTTAAAAGTTAGCAAGATTTTCAACTTTTTAAAAGACATAGAATCAAGTTCAATTTTAAACTAACTAAATCACTGTACTAAACACACAACCCAATAATTTCTACCCTAGAATTTAAAATAAAATATTAACAAACACAAAAATCATAATAACAATTAAACATAAGTCCAAACCACATCACAAAGTCCAAATAAACACACAAATGCAAATGTAGCAAGCCCAGACTACATAGTCCATAACTTATGCAGGCTCATAAATTCTACTCCCCATCATCAGAATCACCGCTATCTCAGACTTCTGCAGGCTCATAGTCAGGGCATCTAGGATATGGATGAAATTGCACTTCTTGGTAACCCCTAATGAAGTTCTCCAAAGATGAGTGAAATTTCTTTTCATAATCACTTTTCCTTCTATTATACCCATCAATGTGGTCAGCAAAACACTCTAAATTCTGAACTTTATCTACGGTATAATTTATATTGTCCATCATCCTCTGTAATAATTGATCTTGGGTTTTTGTAGACTCACCTCTAGAAANGCCCAGACTACATAGTCCATAACTTATGCAGGCTCATAAATTCTACTCCCCATCATCAGAATCACCGCTATCCCAGACTTCTGCAGGCTCATAGTCAGGGCATCTAGGATATGGAGGAAATTGCACTTCTTGGTAACCCCTAATGAAGTTCTCCAAAGATGAGTGAAATTTCTTTTCATAATCACTTTTCCTTCTATTATACCCATCAATGTGGTCAGCAAAACACTCTAAATTTTGAACTTTATCTACGGTATAATTTATATTGTCCATCATCCTCTGTAATAATTTATCTTGGGTTTTTGTAGACTCACCTCTAGAAGTATAAGCTCATGAGGTAGATGGTATAGGTGTAGAAGCAACAGAGGTAGAAGCAACAGACATCTCCATTCCATAACTCCTTGAAAATTCTCCTCTCCAACCAAAAATAGAATGCTCAGAATACGTCTTCATGTTTACCTTTGTAATAGGCTTTAGAGGCAACAGTACTTCCTCCCAGCTATCATATCTCACTCCAGCCTGCTCACATAAAGAAAAGATCAAGGAAGCAAATCTCAAACCTGCAGTAGTAACAACAGTGGCAGAACTGATGATAGTCTAATATATCAAAGCTCAAATGTTGATGAGCTTTCCTTCCTGGATATAATAATTTAACGTCGTTCTCTCCCTAGTAACTTCACTGAGATGATTTGTCAATAACAGACGAGCTGAAATAAAATAGTGACATGCCTTCGAATGTGCACTTAACTTTGACGTGGCAAAGTTGACTCTCCTCTCATTTGTGATTTTCCAGAGTCCTCTTCCAACAATCAAATAAGAAATAATTGCATTTAGCACTGTCTCAGTCGGACTATAATTTGCATAAAAAACATAAAGTATCAGGTGGCAAATGGTAGAACAGATTGATTACCTCTGGTGAAAAAGGTATTAATTTCCGTCGAACTATGACTCGTTCATCTTTAGCTTCAGGGAGGCTTGCATAAAACTCCCTAACAACAGAAATAACTGCCACAGTAGAAAAACAANAAAAACATAAAGTATCAGGTGGCAAATGGTAGAACAGATTGATTACCTCTGGTGAAAAAGGTATTAATTTCCCTCGAACTATGACTCGTTCATGTTTAGCTTCAGAGAGGCTTGCATAAAACTCCCTAACAAAAGAAATAACTGCCACAGTAGAAAAACAGCAGAATCGTTCCCACTATCGATGTGTTGGCACTATTTTTGGTTGGAGGAGTTGCCCGTTGGAAGCTGTCGGCCGCTAGAATCGAAATAGTGCTGGTAGCTTCTGGAGACTCCGCTGAGGATTGGAGAGTGGGTGTTGAGTTATCAGATTTTAGGTGTTTATAGAGAATGAGAATCAATATTCAGGTGATGACCTCAAAGATTGAGAGTAGGATTCCATGGTGGGTGACTTATTCCTATCTCAAAAGTTGTGAGTAGAGAATTGGATGTCGTGGAGGGGGTCTCACACCAATCTTGAAGGTGTAGCTATAGAATTGGAAGCCGTGGAGGGGGCCTTACACCAACCTTGAAGATGTAGGTAGAGAATTGGAAGCCGTGGAGGGGGCCTTACACCAATCTCGAAGATGTAGATAAAGAATTGGAAGCCGTGGAAGGGTTCTTACACAAATCTCAAAGATGTAGGTAGAGAATTTGATGCTGTGGAGGGGGCCTTACACCAATCTCGAAGATGTAGGTAGAAAATTGGATGCTGTTGAGAAGGCCTTACACCAATCTCGAAGATGTAGGTAGAGAACTGGAAGCCGTGGAGGGGGCCTTGCACAAATATCAAAGATGTGGGTAGAGAATTGGATGCAATACCAAAGATGTAGGTAGAGAATTGGATGTCGTGGAGGGGGCCTTACACCAATCTCAAAAGGTTGTGCCACATTAGGAAGGAAAGCTTGATACCTCACACATGACCTAAGGGGTGACAGAGACTTGTCATTTCATTGGGAAGGAAAGCTCTGTGGCCCATATCTAACCCAAGAGGTAGTGAAAAGAAAATTAGCATCTCAGTACTGGCTTTGAGAGTAGAAATATAATGCAGAAAGTTTGTGGTGTCAAACTCATAAATGTGTGTCATGTGAAAAGATTGGCATTGGTGAGGAAGATGTGTAAAATGTTGTGAGGTTTTGTGCAGAATATGAAATTACACGAGGATTTGAAGAGAATTAGTGCATATAAGGATAGTCGTGTTGCACGAGCAAAGAGCAAGAGAGTTTGAAATCGAGAGAATCAACTCAACATATTTATTTTCTTTTCTTTTTGTTTTTATCACATTTACTTATCAAAATATGTTTTCAAAATTCAATTTTAGTTGGTGGATGATTCTTTTTTCAAAAGATTATTTTACTTAAATTTTATTATTATCAAGTTTTTTATTGTTTTGTTTTTTGTTCATTGTGGTCCCAAACCAACGTATGGTTATGTGGCTTTTATCCATTGCACCAAAAGAACAATTGAACAAACAAACAAAAATGTGAAAGAGATTTCATTAATCTACTCCAATAAGTGTTATAGATTGAGTGCAGGCCAAAGCCTTAAAAAGTACAATTATATTGACTGCATCAAAGTACATCTGAAAATATCCCATGTTGAGTACATATCATAGGCTGAGCATGTCTAATATATATCATATCTGCTGTGACAAAATGCAGTAAAAGTTATCCTCTGAGTGTCTGTCTCTGGTGGGGCAAGCTCCTGATCAAGTTGGCCTACTAAGCCATGCTCCAGGACAAGAGTTCCCTTTGCATGTACTTAGAGGTGCAACCCTCTCATAGCTCGTAAGGTAGTAGCTCTTCCAACTCTGGGTCCGATCGGAATCCTTATGGCATTTTGTTGTCATCCATCCTTCGAAAGGTTACAGACACCCTACGGTGTCGTACCTCTAGAATGCAATGTTTAGAGATGTCTGCTCCGTTTTCTTTAAGAAATAACATTGAACCTAAGGGTAGAAAAATCTCTACGGATCCTTTGAATTCACCGAGGCGGACGATATCTATATCTTTTCTAAACAAAATGTTGCTTTTGCTCATGAAAGAGACCGTGCAGAAAGGTCTCATAAAGTCATGATTGTCAATGTGCGGGGGTATGCAGTCGCCTTCACATATATGTTGATGATANAACGGGATTTCAATTCCAATGACCGACAGCTTCTTACGGGCAAACCCCACACCAAAAATAGTGCCGACAATTGTCAATGTGCGGGGGTATGCAGTCGCCTTCATCATATATGTTGATGATTCTGCTGTTGCAAATACAGTCAGCTAGCAGTATGCTCCATCGGACCATTCTCTTAATCATCTATTTTATCATGGGGTGTAGCAGATCCACCTAATCGTGTCTTAGAATCCCAGGAGGATTTCCTTGTCCATCTTTAATGAAGTTGTAACAGCAGTCACATTGTATGGTGATCATGCCCTTTCCACGTATCCACTTTCATGGCTCAGAATAGGTTCTTTTCATCAGAAGGCCTGCTCGACCCCTGNCTTAGAATCCCAGGAGGATTTCCTTGTCCATCTTTAATGAAGTTGTAACAGCAGTCACATTGTATGGTGATCCTGCCCTTTCCACGCATCCACTTTCGTGGCTCAGAATAGGTTCTTTTCATAGCAGGCCTGCTCGACCCCTATCTCTTAGATAAAAAATGCAATCAAGAATACTTCTTTTATCGCTTTCGGAGAAGCCCCTAGTATATAGCCCCAAGCCTTCTAGTATATTAATGAACCTTCCTTGAACTTCTTCATAGAATTCAAAATCCCTTTTGCTTACCTTACTCATTTTGTAGTATTCTGTCATGCTGATAATTGGTGGCTGTCTCGGATGTTCCTTCATTTCAACATCGATGGGAATCCAGGTTGGTGCTGCTTCTGTCTCCAGCGGAATGTATGACTCTATATCCAACGGGGTATATGGCTCTGTACCGAACGGGACATGTGGTTCCCCCATTGGGAAATTAACGAACTGAAATCCATTGTCAGTGGACTCGTACTCCTCCAAAGTACTATACCTACTTTTTGAGATATTGCGCTTAAATAGAAGGTATTTTTGTGTTTTTTTTGCAGATACAAGTAAAAAGGGTGAAAAATGCTTAAAGGAGTGACAAAGGATCAAATTTGGAGGAAAATGTGAAAAATGTGCAAAAGAGTTTTGGTGCCTAAGCACCAGATCCGGCTCTTAAGCGCCGGTTAAATAAAGAAGTCCGTGCCTAAGCTCTAGAGGCCCCACGCTTAAGTGTCAGTGGCAGTTATTGGACAAGTAAATTCGGTTTAAGTGAATTTTGAAGAGATTTTTTAGGCACCCATTGGCTTAATAGGTGGTTATAACCACCATGGACGGAAATTATCACGAAAGGATGCATCTCTTGGGGACATAAATCGAATCTAGACATATTTTGAAGAGAAACCAAGACATCTTTTGAAAAATTATAAAAGAAAGAATAGATGACTTAGAAAAGAGTCCTGAAAGTATTGAAAAATTTTGAAAGTTTTCATTTGGGGAGTTAGTTCGGAGAGATTTTCAGGCACCACTTTTACTTTTATTTTATCTTTTTTGTTATTTTATTTTGAGTGATTGTAAAAAAAAGGGAATCAAAGGAACTTCAAGAGTTTGGTGGAGGACTTGAGAAAAGTTTTTATCTTTTTGTTTTGAGACTACTTTTAGTTTTAATTGAGACTTGTTGTTGGTTTGACAATAAATTTTTTCTTTAAACTAAAGTGTGGTTTTATTTTCTTTATGGATTCTGAGTAGTTTTCTTTATGTTTCTTCTTAAAATGATAAGTAATTAAGTTTTTTACGGAAGTTGTGGAAAGTATTGATCTTCAATGATAAAAGTTGTGATAATTTAAATCTATGCACTTCATTTACTTCTTGATTTGGCCAATCAAGATGTTAAAATTTGTTGTGAAAACATGTAAGAACCGGGCANAATTTTTTATCTTTTTGTTTTGAGACTACTTTTGGTTTTAATTGAGACTTGTTGTTGGTTTGACAATAATTTTTTCCTTTAAACTAAAGTGTGGTTTTATTTTCTCCATGATTCTGAGTAGTTTTATTTATTTTTCTTCTTAAAATGATAAGTAATTAAGTTTTTGACGGAAGTTGTGGAAAGTATTGATCTTCAATGAAAAGAAGTTGTGATAATTTAAATCCATGCACTTCATTTACTTCTTGATTTGGCCAATTTATATGTTAAAATTTGTTGTGAGAGCATGCAAGAACCGGGCAGGTATTGTCTCAGTCAACAATTAGAAAGAATCACATGAGGTTGTATGAATGAGAATGTAGTTCATATGATTGAGTGAAAAAAAAATATGAAAATATTCATTAAAGAGTGTAGAGTTAGAGGACTTTAAAGTGACAGGTTAAAGCCCCCAACTTGGTTTATTGTTTTAGGTTATGATAAGAGATGTTAGCCCCCAGGTGGAGGGAATCGAGGGAACTCTAGAGTGAGAGCTAGTATCTTCCCTGCCTAGCCGGTCTTCAGAAAAATTCAAACTTTAAATTAGTCAATATTCCTTATAGCATCTCTAGTAATGGTAAAGAATATTAGTGCTCTAATTTAGCACAACACAATTTGCATACTTCCACAACAGAGTTCCTATACTTATTACTAATTCATAACAAGAAGAAAGATATTTTCATATTTAGTATTTTTCTTCTACAAAAACTCTAGTTAATTTTCTAAATTGTTATTGTTCTATCAAAATATTAAAAATACTAAAAATATTTAAATTTTCATTTCTGTAAAAATCATCTTTAGTTTAGATAATTATCTTTTTATTAAAAATAGAAAGTTTGTTGTTTAATAGTGCATATTGTGCATTCTCCCTGTGGGTTTGATATTCAAGTTTTAATTAAAAAGTCATATATTGCTTGATAATGATACATATACTTACATAATATCTCATTATATATAAATTGAAAGTTAAATTTTTATTTTTCTTCAGGATCAAGTTTTTGGTTTTGTTGCAAAGTAAGGAAATATAAGTGAGATATAATCTGAATTATTGCTGTAATGTGCATATTAGCAGTATCCAGGGATCAAGCAACCTATACAAAGAACATATGAAACTGGTGGTATCTCCGGCTCTGTAAAGAACTCGAACTCATCGTCTATAGTAGGCAAGCTGGAAGATGTCTCTCTCATGCCTGGATCGTAGATATTCCCCTCAAGAATAGAGGTGAGCAAGTTTTTCGCCTCCTTCTGGCGCCTTTTCTCTTCACGTAAGAAAGCCCTACGCTTTTGGCGGTCAGCGTTCCTGCGCCGAGTTCTCCGTAGCAGTGCTTCTGGAACTCTTTCATCATTGGCAGCAACTAGGCCTCCAGTCGGCGTAGCTATCATAGACGGAAGATGACTAGTCCCCTCCCTCGGGTCTTGCAGTACTATCACATTTTTCCCCCTCAGTGAGGAATTATCTCTGGCGCCAATCTTTAGCAGTGATGATAGCCCTTCTTTTTCCTGACGGCTAACCACATGACCCTCATAGTCCATGTCGACTTGACTGAAGTCCATGTCGAAGTCTATGGTGCCACCTTGCGACTCAATTTCCTTGTTGATTGCGAGGTTCCAGCTATCTTTAAAAGCAAAGATCAGTCTCTGGCCTGACATTTCTCTGCAGACGACAGGAAAAATATCAGTGAGCTGAAACTTATCTTGAACAAGAACAAAACAAAGAATTTACTAAAGAAAATTTTAGTTTATGTTGGTGAGAAAATTATTTATTTATGTGTGTATTTTGTTTAATTCAGTAGAATATCAAATTTTAAAAAGAGAAAATCGAAGTGTATAATTTCAAAAATTTTCATTATATTGAGGTTAATTTTATTACAAAATTTTTGGACCTGGTCACAAACGTTTGGCCAAATAGATAACCCCAGAACAATCAAAATTTTAAAATTTCAAATCAAGCGATGTCAAGCAATATCAGGTTGCGTAATATGTCTTCAGGTATCGTCCGTTGATTGGCAGCATGGGTCTTTCACCCCAGAAATCCACTAGCTGGTAGGCTACTCCTGCGTAGACCTTTCCAATGACAAATGGTCTCTCCCAAGTTAGCTCGAATTTTTCACCTATCTTGCGGCTTGCAAGAATGGGTTTTTTGAGCACGAGGATAAAGTCACCAACTTTGAATGTCATTGGGCAAACCAATTTGTCTTGAGCTTGTACCATCTTTGCTTGATAAA
>JXCR01096578.1:0-10869 GCA_002079205.1 Phalaenopsis hybrid cultivar | reverse complement strand
TTTCCTAGAACTTTAAGTGCACACCCTAGGTGAGAGTCTATCAACCTAGTCCTCGGTTTAGGCTTCCAACACTTTAGAAGCACACCCTAGGTGAGAGCCCATCCACTTAGTCCTCAGTGTAGACCTCATAGACTTTAGGTGTACACCCTAGGTGAGAATTCATTCACCTAATTCTCAGCATACGCTTCCTAGAGTTTTAGGAGCACATACCTTAGGTGAGAGTCCATCCACCTAATTCTCAGCATAGGCTTCTAGATTTTAGGGGTACGCCCTAGGTGAAAGTCTACCCACTNATCAACTTGAACCCCCCATTGAAACCAAAACTGTGAAACATAAACTACAATTTTCACACACTAACCCTGGAGCCATCGCGACGACAGGAGCTTGAAACCAACTTTGTGGGCAGCAGGACGAGAAACTTGGAGCGAGCAGCAAGAAGATCTTCTTCAGTATTATCTCTTCCTAGTATAATAACAAACCCATAGGACTTCGAGGTAGCTCGCCTAGAGCGACGTAAATCCTCACCCTCTTTTAGGCCCCTGCACAACCAGGTTGTGCAGCATGAGTCCTAACTTGATTTAGGTTCCGAGGTTATCGTACGGTATGATGTAAACCTTCATTTCTCTGTGGGCTATTTGTATAATCGGGTATTATGCAAATGTAAGTCCTAAGCAATAAAATTGGCAGGATTGAATTATTGAATAACATCTTTTCCAAGGCATAACCACACAGTAGGATAGTTTGGGAAGTGACTGAGGATTTTCCTTAGGATCTGTGACATCCCCTACCTTTTCTTTCCTTTGGACTCCTGAAATAACTGCTCATATTTGAGCCACTCTCATTTTCCCTTCTACGTCCTACCTTGAAAACCTGAACCTTGAATTCTTGAAGACTAGAACCATTGATCATTTCCCTTCTACGTCCTACCTTGAAAACCTGAACCTTGAATTCTTGAAGACTAGAACCATTGAAAAACCTGAACCTTGAATTCTTGAAGACTAGAACCATTTATCATTATCGAGAGTTTTCTCAAGTATCCCGTCATTTGGGATGTAATTAACTATAGGGGCTTGCCTCTATAGGGAACTTGGAACCCAGATAAAATAAACCCTATTTAATCTTTGTATTAAATAGGGGAACTTGTCGGTCATATATAAAAGGTTCGCAGACTAAACGGATGTCATAAATCTCTTAGTTTGCTGGATTGGGTCTATCGCCGAGGTCTACACTTATCTTTCGGGAGGGTGTAGTATTCGCGGTATCAGGCACGATTATGCAAACTATTGGACGAATGAGATCCATTTGGTCTCATTTTTCAAAAAACTAAAACACACTACTTTCAAAACCCAAACTATATATATCTTTTATACTTAAATTAAATCTCAAAAATTATTTTCATATATCATATTTTTCAAATCTATATATATCGAAAAGTTGACCGACAATGTGTTAACGTTAAACCCTAATTGAATAGCTCAATGTTATGATGTCATATCCATACACCTTGTTTGAGCTTTATCAAATAGAGAGATACCTATTAAAGCATAAACAACAAGGAAATTTGGGGCATGCAATATGGAAAATAAATAAGGGAAATCGATGTGTGCATATTTGACACTGCAAGACAATAAGAGATGGGTAAACATCAAATATGCATATTATACAAAAACAAACAATCATTTTCCATCAAGTTACTTATTATTCAATTTTTCATTTATCATCTATATAGTTGTTTTTAACAGATACCTTAAAATTGAGAAAATCAATATCAACCCAAAGAAACTTAACAATTTTTTGTAGAGACGTCACTCTACGGACCTATCATTCTGGTTAAACCAAAATCCAAAAGGGTTCCACCGATCTCCATATCATTATACACAGGCATGTCAAATTGTTTTTACACGTACACTATGTAAGAAATATGTAATTTTATACAATTTTATGACATAATATATTCAATTTCATACAATTCAAGAAAAAAATGTATCATAATTGTAGGATTAATTCAAATATACAACAAACTTTGCAGCAATAAATTAATACGAATAGAGATCTCATCATTAACAATAATTAAAGTCTACAACAAGAGCATGACTGACAATCCAATAGAAACTATGAATCTGCTACAATTGACTAGGATTAACCCCCTAACTAGGAAAAGTAAGTTTATCCTTTAATAAAAAGTAATTACTTACCTCGAGGCAGTAAATGTGATACTTCTACAAGTTCGACGATTCAACTAGCAATCCTACACCATTTAGAAAATAAGTCATAAATGATTAAACAACTAAACATATTTATTCATTATATTATGCGTATTCTAATAGACTTACAAAGATTTATTATATGTATGTATATCTATAAATAATTGTTATTATTATTTTCTTAAAGAAAGGAAATTATGAATTTAATTACTCTTAACAAATATAATCAAATATTATTTTATTTTATGTATTTTGATAAAAGGAAAAATTGAAAATTATGAATTAATTTATGACTACTTGATAAATTGAAGAAATTTTATTTGTCAAATGATATGATCGTTTTGCATTCTTTTTATTTTTAAATAACCTGAATTTGAAAGTAATTTAAGACCTGTAATTATTATAGCGATGCTCTGATTTTTTCGTAAGGATTTGACTGCCCTCATCAGATGGAGAGATATTTGCGTACGTAAGACATATGCAGAGTTACGTGCATACTAGATTATTTGGACCTAAGTGTAACCCACCTGTACCCTCGGAATAATCTAATATGCACGCAACTCTACATACGTCTTAGGTACACAGATATTTCTCATCAGATGGACTAGATTTGGAGGCAGTCAAAACTTGTAGTTCTAATTGTGAAGCTCTGATATTTTCCTGAAAAATACAATGACTGTCCTCATTTGATGGAGTACTTAAACTTTTATCATATTACTGATGCTAAATATCAATATTAGTGATGCCAATGAGTTCAAAAAAGACGATACAACTTGTTAGAAGATATTGACGCTGGATGCTAATGCCCGTAGAATAAAAAATTAGCATCGTCTCCGATACCGTTGAAATGAGCTATAATTGAGACAGGAATTTCATCCTTGCTACAAATATCATGGTAAAAGAAACCATTCATTGGAAACTATTGTGAAGTTTGAAGGTCATATAAAACCTCAAGTATGATCACATGTAAATTCAATAGTTTTGTATGTTTCTTTGAAATAACAAAGTAATTGCTCAATGCAAATCAATTCCTTTTACACCAAACAACAACTGAAAAACGCAAAATTTTTCTTTTGCTGTTACTTATTTCAAACGAATTTGCTTGCTGAAAGAATACCTATACAACTATAACAAGACCTCTGGCCCACATCCAAAGAAACAATTTTCATCACAAAATGAAGGAAAAAAGACAAAAAAAATTTCATTTTGATATATTCACCAAAACCAAGGAAATGAATTCTCTCTATAGATGAAGAAAACCTTATGATGCTTAATACGTTTATGTTCCCTCAGTACCAGTACTATCTTTTTCTGCTTGTGCTGTATCTGAAGCTGTATCATTAATGGCCAGATTAGAAACACCCTCGGCAACAACACTTCCTTCTCCATCTAGAGGAGCCAACTGAGAAGAACAATCCTCTGCAGAGGCTTCTGATTCAGAGAGTTCAGAGCTTTCTGGTCCTTGCTGCAAGCTCCAATACATGATGCTGGCTGTAAGAGTTAGGATCATCTTCTGGTTAACCTGCCACGACAGTTAAGATGTAAAAAATATTTTAGAAACTGTAAGAAAATGAGTCAGAAAAGAAAAAAAAACTCTGCAGCTATTTAGATTATTGAGATTAATATGAGAGAAATAACCTAATACAAGTATGCATCATAATCTGTCACAGTTTTATATTACGTAGGTATTATTTGAATTTTGAATACTATTATAAACATGCAGAACTAACAAGATTAAAATAGCAGAGCTGAAATCATAATAGGATTATTATGACAGAATAAATAGTGGTCTCTTACCTCCAAGATGTCCTCAGGCAATAAGAAGATAGAACACCCAAGTTTTCTAGCAACACTGATTATATACGTTGCGTTCAACTTCTTATCCTCGTCTGCACACAAAATTGAAACATTTATGTAGGTAAAAAAGTGTTTTCAATCTCCTTAAAAGTGTTCTTTCAATTCATTAGCATTCTTTTATTATTATTTTATATAAAAAAGAAAGAATTTTGATCGCACCATTTTCACCCTTTGTGACAAGGCTCCAGTTCACAACCCTAGATTCCACAGAACTGAGAAGTTCAAGGAAAAATATCCCATTTGATAGGCTCTTGTCCTGTAAATGAAAGGAAAATAATCAGGGAAAACAGTATCTAGGCACCAATTGCTTCGAATAAGAATGAAAATACCTTGAAACTCTCCATTCGAGAAGTTCTTCGAGATTGCTTTACTTTAATATTGGCCCAATTAAGGATATCAGCATCTGTGATCTCCTTTCCCTGAGAGTGAAACCGCAAGTTCTTTAACAATTGCAGGATATTGGATCTCATCAATTGCCACAGAAAAGCTGAAAACAAAGTACAAAGAGAGGCTTTCAAATCAGTTTACTGTTAATTACTCCTCAGAAATACATATTTTCTTTTTCTGTTAATGTTTCAATGCAGTTAACGAAATGAGTTATCTACAAGAAATATGAAAAAGCCATATGGCACAGATCAGCCTTTTCAATTAACAGAAGTGTGCAAATTCAGGTATAATAAATGTTATTCTTTAAAGCAATAATCATTTTTCAGCATAATTAATTGTTGAATCCAAATTTATTCAGGATGATGCATTTGCTTTAATAATATGAATGGGCATAAGACAAAAAAAAATAGTAGAGAAATAGAACTTCAATTGGGAAATTCTAGGATGTCACTAAATTATCAGTAAGTACAAGATTAATGTAAAAGATTTGACCATGGCAAACTCGCTATCTAAACCCACCATTTATAGGTTTGCGTTGATGCGCAATACTATATGAAAACACTTCATAAATGTAAAATTATATAGCAAAACTTATCAAATGCTTGTTTTAAAATGATTAATTTTAGCTAGCTTGTATTGAAAATACATAGAGAGCTACTAGCGGCTTAAGTAAAGGATGAGTTCAAATGAAATCACTGATAACTTTACTTTGATTTGGCTAATAACATTGACTCTTACATAAAATTTACCTAACCGTAAATTAAACACAATATTAATAAAGACCATAATCGAACTTAATGTTCATCCTGTGAAACTTACCAAGAATAAGCTTCTTATTTCCTTGCACAATGTCACTACCAGCAACATTAACCATTGAGAATTTTAAATCTTTGCCAATCTTTACAACCTGATTGCAATTTTCAACCTTCCGAAATGGCATCTTAATTGGAGGCTTATTTGCCTGCTTCCAATTAACTCTTCCTGGAAACAACTTGTCAAGTACTTCCAAAAGAACCCATCTGCACAAGTGTTGATAGAATTTAACAAAATCACATAAAATAAGCCATAGAATCATTTCAAAGAACCTTACCCATTTCTGACATTTTCAAACAAGTTATTCACATAGGTAGCAATACCAAGACTATTAATCCATAGTCTGAAGGCTCTCTCTTCTCTGGATACTTGGTCATCATCGGTCATCATTTCTGCGAAGGAAATCATTTTGTTGTCGTTGGATAAGCCATTCCTGGAAACATATTCGTCATTAAAAAAAAATTAAAATTAAAATAGTGACACCTCTTTTTTAAATAGACAATACCTTTATATAGCAGACTCACACTTACCTCCTTTGTATGGATAAAATAATATTCATTTTTTCTTTTAAATTGTAACATGCTTCAATCGGCATATATATCAACTTAATCATTATACATACCAATTCCTTTCCAAAAGAAAACTAATACAAAGATTTGGCGAAGATCTCCCCAAAGCATTAAGCAATCTTTCTCAAAGAGAAAGCCAAAGAAAGAAGTTGAATTTCTTCACACCATATTTTTTAGAACAATGCAAAAGGATCTTGTCAACTGCTCATGAGTTTCTTTCTCTATGTTTGCTCAGTAATTTAAGAAGAACCCTCGAAGCTCTTCAAGATAATTTGACTAAAAGAAGAGTTGAATCAAATCACTTGAGCGCTATCCTTGCGTCATTGCCAACGCATATCACATAAGGAGTCTAGCCTACATGCATGGTAATAGAAATTAGGGTTGATTGGTAGTTCCAAAATAATTTTACATTAATTTGGCATAACTCATTCATTCAACATTTTATTAAATTCTAACTTTATCAGTGAACAAAGCAGGCAACCAAATTTATTCAAATCACTAGAGGCTTCTCCTCATCCAAAGCCACAATGGGCATCAACAGATGCACAAATCAATCAACTAGAAGCATTATCTAAAACTTGAGAGCAGGGATTACTTCAATAAACTGTTAATAGAATTGCTCTACACAGATAGAACTGAAACCTCATCTTTATCTTTCATTTTGATGAAGCAGGTACCAAACATCAATATACTTGGTCCTCCAATGATACATCTGTTCTCTTAAGTGAATTGCACTCTATCCATCACAAAAAAATTGAAAGAAAATAAACCAAAACTTACTAACATTCAACAGATATGTTTAAATGGGGTTTACAATCTTTAACAAATAAACCCAATAAAACCCTTTTATTATACATAACTCTCAATACTCCCCCTCAAGATGAGCGAAAGATATTCACTAAGCCTATCTTGTCATATAATCTAACTAACTCCACTGAGCTAAGTCCTCAAGTGAGGCAACTAGCCACCTGCCCTCCAAAAACTATATGACTTAGTTTCAACAATCAATTATTCAACTTCTCTTTGATGAAGAATCTATCAATCTCCACATGTTTAGTTCTATTGTGTTGTACCGAGTTGTTAGCAATGTTGAATGCCGACTTGTTGTCAAACCACAACTTCATTTGAGTTCCTTGGTCACTTTAATTTCAACCAATAAGGCTTTCAGCCATACCATCTCAGCAACTCCTAATGCCATAAGCCTGTATTCTGCGTATGTTGTTGATCTTGTTATAACTGACTGTTTCTTGCTCTTCCACGAGACGAAGTTGCCACCTACAAACATGCAGTATCCTGATGTGGATCGACTGTCATCAACACAACTTGCCCAATCAGAATCAGAAAAGCCTTCAATATCTATACATCCATTCTTCATGGATACAATCATTGGTGCACTCTTTATATACCTAAAAAATTTAATACACTGCATCCATATGACCCTTCCTTACATGCATGTAGCGGCTCACCACATTTATTGCAAAAGAAATATTGGGTCGAGTGTGGCACAGATAGATCCGGAGGCCCACAAGCCTCTGGTACCTCTCAATATCAACTGATTCATCTGCCACTGTATTGAGTTTGACCTTCTGATCAATTTAGAGAGACTATAGGGTTGCACCCCCACATACTTGTCTCCGTGAGAAGATTCAGCACATACTTTCTCTGGGATAGGATTATCCCCTCAGGTCAATGGGTCACTTCAATCTCAAGAAAGTATCTGAGTTGTCCAAGATACTTTACCTCAATGCATCCCCAATCTTTCCTTCAGTTGAGCTATCTCTGACTCATCATCACTAGTTATAATTATGTCATCCACATACACACAAATATGGTAGTGTGACATACATATTGTCGAAAGAATACCGTGTGGTCTGCATTGATCTCCTGATATTCCAAGTCAATCTTCGTCATTCTAAACTTGTCAAATCAGACTCGAGGTGACTATTTCAAGTCATACAGTGACTTCTTGAGTCTACACACCTTGCCCACCTTATGGGATGTACTAAATCCTGGTGATATCTCCATATATACTTCCTTCAATAGCTCTCCATGAAGAAAGAAATTCTTCACATCCAGTTGGTGGAGTCTCTATCCATCATTCACTATCAGAGAAGTCAATGTCCTCACCTTGTTTATATTTGCTACTGATGCAAGAGTTTCATCATAATCAATGTCATACGTCTAATAGTATTCTTTTATTACTAGTTGTGCTTTGTACCTCTCCACCTTCCCTTCTGAAGTTTGCTTTACCGTGAAGATCCACTTGCATTCAACTTCCTTCTTCCCTGCTGGCAGTGTTACAATCTCCCATGTTAAGCTTTTATAAAGAGCTCCAAGCTCTTCATGTATCACCGCTTTCTACTTGTGATCCTCTTTAGCAACCTTCCAGCACTTGGGTACAAAGACAGAGTCCAATGATGCAATGAATGCTCCATGCAAATGTGAGATGTCAGATAGGAAACAAAGTTCGCAATGCTAAGTTCCCGCCCAAAACGATCAGGAGGATGTCTCTAATTGCTGTGGAAGGTCCTCCTTAACGTTGAAGGGGTAGGAGTGCACGGATGAGAAATAATATCCCCTGAGAGTTTTGAATCAAAGGTAAATGGTGCAGGTGTCTCAAGAGTTGGCAAAGGCTGGGGCTTGGGATTTGTTGGCCCTGTAGACTCTATTCCCTAAGTTTGCTTATTCCTCTATGTATACACCCTTAGCTTACTTTAGCTTGAATCCCACCATCTCTGGGGTCAATCTTCTCGGTTTTTGTCTCCTTATTTGATTCATCAAACATCACAAGACATGGCTTTTCTTCCACTTACACCACTCCATCACCAGTACTACTCACTCTCTCTTGCCTCATATCTCTGATGGTTGTTAAGTCACCGAAGGTGAATTCACCTCCAGAGTATAGTATGATTCAAACTCTTTGAATAACACATCCATACTCATAGAGTCTCTCCTCAATCGGGCTTCAACAGACATAACCCTTCTGAGTAGCAGAATTACCCACGAACAAACATTTCACAGCTCTGCGAACCAACTTCCCAACAGATGGTTTGTTGTTTTTCACAAAGCATACACATCCAAATACCTTCAATGGAAAGATCTAACTATTATCTCCTTTCAACATCTGATAAGGAGACTTCCACTCCAGCACTCTTAAGGACAGCTTATTAATAAATTGAGTAGCTTTCAACGTTGCTTGCCCACATAAGTACTGTGGGACATTCATTCCCATCAGCATGCTCCAGGCTATCTTTAGAATGTCGATTATTCCTCTATACTACTTCATTCTGTGTTGGTGTGTATAGGCATATTCTTTGGTGTTGTATCCCTTGAGTTGACAGATAGTCCACAAATGCTTTGTTGATATATTATGTCCCATTATTAGATTTCAACGCCTTCACAATTACCCCATATTGGGTCTAGATTACCTTGTAAAAATATTTAAAGCAAGCAACCACCTCACTCTTTTGTTTCATCAAGTATATCTAGATAACACGAGAAAAGTTATTAATAAACGTAACAAAATAATAATAATCATTCATAGAACTAGTAGGATAAGGTTCACATACATCATAATGTATCAAATCAAGCACACCAAAGCTCTTATTCCCAAAACTGATATATTAGCTCCCAGTGAGCATGTCAGTGAGCTTGCCAAACTCACAAGCATCACCAACAGTTTCTCCTTATTTATCTTTTCATACAAAGATGGATACAATAGCTTAGTAAACTAAGACTAGAATGTCTCATACGTTCCTAATGTGGCAGTGATACATACTCGATATTCCTCCTAGATTCTCTTACTGCAGCACTTTCCACCATGGATGTCAGAGCTGAGTTCATCCCATTTCAGTCTAAGTACCAGAATCCACTATGCCATGTTCTAGTCTCAATTGTCCAACCCATCATTTTTCTTGGAAGATTACCCGGGGAATACAAAAAAAAACAATGCATTTTAACTGGAGAATGATGAAACTAATGAATAAGAGATTTACTGGAAAAGAAGAAGCATGCAAAACATTAAATAAAGTCATTTGATTGGTACGTCTCACTATACTCTTAGCAACTACAGGTTGTGTTGTACTATCAATAGTCTATATACTCTTTGGTGCCGCTAGATGAATATATAAAAAGAACTCTCCAGCAGTACCTGTTACATGACGAGATGCACCAGAAGCTATGATCCATTTTGATGATCCTGTAGAGAAAATAGAGGTAAGAGCAAGTGTGTCATCAGTACCTTTACCGAAGTAAGCAAAGTGACAATGTTACCCCTTGATGACGATGGATTTGAAACATCCCCAGCTCCATCTCTTACTGTTTTATGCTTTCTCTTCAGTAGCTCCAGGCACTCATGATCCTCACTAGTAAAGATCATACATGTCTCTCCCTCGTCCTCTGCTACCATCAGATTTACCCGGTATTCTCTCTTTCACATTTCCGACCCCCACAACCGTGATGGCGATCATGACCACGACCATGACCTCCACTTTATCCACGTCCACTTGTCTCTCTCTCCTTAGATGGCTTAAGATAGACCCTGCTTAGATGGACAACTTCACCACAGTTGTAGCACTTGTAAGTCTCCCCTGGACACCTAACGTACCTGGGCTCGCGGTAGCTAATGCTTATCCTGGGCCCGGAAAACCACTAGACTCATAGTGTAGTTTCATGTGAATCTCCTCTTGTACCATCGCCATAGTGGCATCATCTAGTGTAGGAATAGTCAACTGAGCTAGGAAGACAGATCTTCTTTGATCAAAGCTCAAGATATCTCTTTTCTTGCACTCTGGATGGCTATAGCTTGACATTGGTGGTAAGTAATCAAGATCTGCTCACAGCCTCTCAAAATCTATGGAGTATTCCTGAATTGATTTATCACCCTGTACCACGGCTTCTATCTCGCGTTGAATCTGAGCTGCCCTTACATGGTTCTCAGTTCCAGCATAAATTTTCTTCAGCTTTGCCCAGATGTCCCTCACCTTTTGAATACCATTGACTGAGGATGCAATTGACAAAACCATTGAGTTGAGTAGCCA
>JXCR01096575.1:97016-125558 GCA_002079205.1 Phalaenopsis hybrid cultivar | reverse complement strand
TAAAATAAAGGGAAATTTACATGCATACCACCGAATTCCTACTTTCTTACATATCTAACACCTAAACTTTACTTCTTACATTTAGACCACCCAAATTTTTTACATTGCATAAAAAATACCACTATCTTACTTTTTGAAAAGTGAAATATACCTTTTCATGCATAAGCAAAGTGGCATATATGTAAAAATAAAACTTTAGTATGAGATATGTAAATATATAGAAATTGTGTGGTATGCAAGTAAATCATAGATTACCTTTAACCGTTCTTCTGGCACTTCTGCCACTTTGATGAACGGTTCTCCGTTCAATGGATCTAAGATAGTATTCCATTCGGTAGATGTGTTCCAACTACCCTGCACTGAATAAACATTGCCAATGCTCATTAAAAATAATCTCATCAATTCCTTAGGACAATTAGAAGATGTATGAATAGGACCCTCAATTTCAACTTGGTGTAGACTTTCTCATTAGATTTTGGCTCTCTACCACTCAAGATAAATTTTTATTGAAGAATCAAATTTAAAAAGAGAAATTTACATACATACCATACAATCCTTATGAAATTATCTAGCACCTAAACTTTCATGTTTACATTTAAACCACTCAGGTGTGATAACCATGTGCAAGAAAATATCTATTTCACTTTTAAAAACTAGGTGATGGTGGTTTTTTGGACGTGATATTAAGGATTTTAGAGCTATGTATGTAAATATTGAAGTTTTGGTGTTAGATTTGTAAATATATAAGAATTGTATGGTATGTATGTAAATGCCCCAATTTAAAAATAGTATGGCATGCCCTAAATATACGGAGTGCACATAAACTAGTTCAACTAGAAAAAGTATGTTTGGATGAAAGGAAGCATGGAAAACACAATAGTGCATTTTAGATTAATCATAGCACTATTTCATGCTTTCTCATGTCCAGGCTAAGATAAAACCAAGAAAGTTTTACATACACACCACTCAACTCTTAAGTATTTACATATCTAACACCTAGACTTCAATTACTACATGCATACGGCCCTACCAATGCATGGAAGATGTATTTCGCTTACGCAGGCATCTCTCCTGCACTTACATAGAGAGTCCAAAGCAGGGGCAAGATTGTATCCTGCATGCAATTTTTTTCCTGTGAACATCAGTGACAACCATTTTTCGTGCCTAGACCAAACCGATTAAGGTTTTTTCGAAGCTCTGGAGTTGGTTTGTTCTCTTGGGTCAGTCCTAATTATCCTAATATTATATATTTGTTTTTCTAATGTTTCAGGTTTACTTTTTGGGTGTTGGGACAACAGTCGTCATCCATGCTTCCCTTCAAAGGCTATATCCCAGAATTACATGTGGAGTTTCGGTTGTATTTTTGTCTCCATGTGGTATGTATCTTTCCTATACCCTTTTACATCCCTCTCGCTTCACTTTCAAGCCTCCCTCCTCGATGCAGGACTTCCCCGACAGCAGCCCTTTTGTTGTTTTCCAACAAATTTCCTTTGTTCGGCCCTTCCTTTTTGCTGTCATTGTAGTTCCAGCCCTCCACCTTCACGGACACTGCTGTTTAGCTCTTCCTCTTTCTGTCACCGCCATTTCAGCACTCCATCCTTGCTTCCATCATGTCGGGAAGCCCTCCCACAACATTCCTTGTTGTTTCCTTGTTCTCCGACATCGTGGAAACAGCCGCCTTGTTGTTTTCTACTTGTCAACCGACATTTTAGCCCCCGCACCCCCTTCCAAACTTTTGCCGACCATNACAATAGTGCATTTTAGATTAATCATGGCACTATTTCATGCTTTCTCATGGCCAGGCTAAGATAAAACCAAGAAAGTTTTACATACACATCACTCAAATCTTAAGTATTTACATATATAACACCTAGACTTCAATTACTACATGCATACTGCCCTACCAATGCATGGAAGATGTATTTCGCTTACGCAGGCATCCCTTCTGCACTTACATAGAGAGTCAAAAGCAGGGGCAAGACTGTATCCTGCACGCAAATTTTTCCCTGTGAACATCAGTGACAACCATTTTTCGTGCCTAGACCAAACCGATCAAGGTTTTTTCGAAGCTCTAGAGTTGGTTTGTTCTCTTGGGTCAGTCCTAATTATCCTATTATTATATATTTGTTTTTCTAACGTTTCAGGTTTACTTTTTGGGTGTTTTGCATTGGGACAACAATCGTCATCCATGCTTCCCTTCAAGGGCTATATCCCAGAATTACATGTAGTGTTTCGGTTGTATTTTGGTCTCCATGTGGTATGTATCTTCCCTATACCCTTTTACATCCCTCTCGCTTCACTTTCAAGCCTCCCTCCTCGATGCAGGACTTCCCTGACAGGAGCCCTTTTGTTGTTTTCCAACAAATATCCTTTGTTCGGCCATTCCTTTTTGCTGTCATTGTAGTTCCAGCCCTCCACCTTCACGGACACTGCTGTTCAGCTCTTCATCTTTTCTGTCACCGCCATTTCAGCACTCCATCCTTGCTTCCATCATGTTGGGCAGTCCTCCCACAACATTCCTTGTTGTTTCCTTGTTCTCCGACATCGCGGAAACAGCCGCCTTGTTGTTTTCTGCTTGTCAACCGACATTTTAGCCCCCGCACCTCCTTCCAAACTTTTGCCGACCGCCACCCCTAGATTTTAACCTATTAGTTTGAATTTATGTTGTCAGTTGTTGCAATTGTCAGATTCTCATATGCTGGTTGTAATTTCCAATTTGATTTCCGCAATAAAATTTGGTTTTCCTATTATTATTTGGTTAACTCCGGAATCATTCACTTCTTAAAAGTTAAAATGGTAGTATTTTTATGTGATAAGAAAGATTTGGGTGGGGTAAATGTAAAAAAACAAGGTTGAGGTGTTAGATATGTAAATCCTTGGGAATTGTGTGGTATGTATGTAAATGCCACTAAAATCTAATGGAAGGAGGCAGGCTCTTACCCAAGTTATGTACCTCCGCAGGGTGAGAACCTGAAATTTCGTCTGGGGCTATGGTAGCAAATGATAATGAATGTATACACCTTCTGCAAAATTAGAATATAAATATGAATCAAAATCAATAACTAAATTATAAGCTTAAGCCTCCATAAAACAAACTATAAAAGGTGCATATGTTTGCCCACTCTCCTCTAAAAAAGATGCATCAAAGATCATTATAATCACTGAAGCTTGGGAAAATAGAAAAGTATGCAGTAAAAGGAAATTCAGAGGGTCATTACTAATCGTAGGAAGATTTACATATATACCACTTAATCCCTACGTATTTACGTATCTAACACCTAAACTTCTATTTTCACATAATGTGAATCTATAATTCACTTTTAAAGTTAAAAAGGCGTATTTTTTTATGTGATATGAGAGATTTGGGTATTATAAAGGTAAAAAACGAAACTTTAAATGTTAGGTATGTAAATACATACAAGTTGGGCGGTATGTATGTAAATCCCTGCCAAACCGAACTTCAGCTTTAAATACAGTAAGATTCATAATTTCAACAACAATGACTGGCTTGGTATAAACGAAACTTCGAAGTCAAAAATATGAGAACAATTCATATAAACTAGCAAAATCAAATGCCTAAACTAAACAGCAATCAAAATACTGCTTAATTGGCAGCATATACAGTAAAACGTGTAAATAACCATAGCTCATCTCTCAGGTGGAACATGTGGTAGCATAAAGATCAATAAGATTTACAACAAAAAAATAAAATTTCTTCAGTGGGGGTTGTATTTTAACGGGGCGTCTTCTTTAAAGGAAGGCCCGAATCTCTCCCAAGGATGAAGGCCGCCATTGGCCTGATTTTAGTTTCCCCTGAGTATGATATTCTTGGCTATTCTTATAACTTGACGGAGCCACATACAAACAACGAAAAGGAATATGAAGCCTTGATACTTGGATTAGAATTAGTAATCCAAATGAATATCAAAATGATCAAGGTTTATGGGGATTCCGAGTGCATTATTTACCATGTTTTGGGAACTTTCAAAGTTCTCAAGCTGAACCTCTTATCTTATCATAAGCGAGTTATAGCATTACTAGAGCACATCCCTGATGCTACTTTAGTTATGATCTTATGTTCCCTCTACAGCAAAGTTGACGATCTACCTAAGCTTGTTAAGCAACTGTCGAGTGCTAATTGTGACCCCATGACCGTCGTGATCCAAGATCGAAACCTTCCCAGAAAGTAAAAAGTGTCATTATCGGATCAATTGCACCAACACATTCAATGCGCCGTCTCAAAAAACACGCAACAAACCATCCGAATTGCAACTCGATTGATTTCCTTTCTTAATTATGCATCCGATGGCGATGGGAAGTATACCTGGAAGTGAGTGAAGCAGAAAAGAAACCGCTCGCCGCTCTTTTGGCCTCAGCTCGGATTACACTGCTACACCTAAAACGAAACATGATGCTGATTGCCGGAATTGGGATTGCCCAACTGCTGCAGTAGAGTTACAAATTGCGTAGTGGAATGCTTCTGCTGTAGGGTTTGAAGTAGCAGGAGTTGGAAGAACTGGCTGCTGGTTTAATGCGGGAGATTGATCCACCTATTACGAGCCCATATGAGGATGAGGGACGCTTCGAGTCCTCCGCATGCTTTGGCAGCGCCTGCAAAGAGATGAATTATAGTATGCGTTATTATAATATATTAAATGTTAAAATAGGGATAATATTAATAAATTTTAAAATGGAGATATTATATATTAGTGAGCTATAATTTTTTTTAAAAATCATAATAAGATGATGAGCATATTTTTTTACTATTTTAATGAATAAATATTTTCATTGGATGTAGTTAAAATAACATAAATGATTTAATAATTAATCTTTTTTTATAACTTATGTGCTAGAAATTTAATGATGGTCGAATGAGAGATTAATGTCTTAGTGCTGCACCGAAATCCAACAAATACGGTAACAAAATAATAGTTGAAGAAGATAAGTTTTTAAAAAAAAAAAAAAATCTAAAAGGAAAAAATATCATTGGTCATAGTCTTATTAGAATTCCTATATATTTATTTGAAATTATAAAGATTCGCAGTTACTCCAATTGGAGAAAATAAGTTTACTGAATTTTGCTTGGGTTGCATATATTAGGCTGCAATAGCCTGAAAATAATAATTAAGCTGTAATATGTTCGCAGTAGTTGATCACAGCAGCTGGTAATGATGGTTGGTGATGATTGCATGATTAATGGCTTCAAGTTTCATTCAAATATGTGAAATTAGTTCTTAGTTGTCACGATACGGTCTGAAAACTTTGAATTTACGAAGATGGGAACAAATAACAGGATAATGAAAAATATTTTTAAACATTAGTATTATTCTGCATTAAAATTCAACTATGAGAAAGTCATTAATCCATAAATAAAAATTGTGGACAATCATTTAACTAATACATGTGATCATTCGGTGAAACAGCAACTGATACATCACCAACAAATCAACATTTAGCATGAATCTTGAGGAATGTCAAGATTACGAGACGATAATTTTAACAAGAAATGTTCAAACCTTAAATTATTTCATTGCTCTGATTTCAACAAACTTATGATATTTTTAACAAGCAGGTCATTCACAGAAATACAAAATGTCAAACGTCTCATCATAGATCTTCAAAACAAAACAAAAAAATTAAAAAAACTGCATGAGAAAAAAAAACACTTACAAAAAACATAAAAAACAAAAACAATCAATATTAAATACACAATGAACTAAAATAAACATGAAATATATAAAATACAAATACAATAAACAGTGAATCTCTATAATAACCATTACAGTTCATAATATGATAATAACTTCAATTAGCTTCCAACTATTGCATCTGTAATTTATTCCCTCAACTATGGCGTCTCGCTAGCATCTTCCTCGTTTTTAGTACAGGTATCCAGAACATCATTTTTGACCTGTGAGAATGAATGTCGAGACAATACTCATATGCATCGGTAGGGACTTGTTCATGATGTGTGTCCGTCATACGGAAGTCATTGTCGTTGGGGAAGGATGTCGTTGAATATAATGGTGAAAAGTCATCGTGGCAATCACAATTTACACATGTTTTGGAAACGGATAAATTGACATAGTGCGAAGTATAACTCATTTCTTATGTCAAACAAAAAAAAATCCTCTCAATGACATTGCATAAAGAGGAATGTCTTTTATTTAACATTTATTTCCTACTTAGAGTGAAATTTTTGGCTCGCTCAAAGTCAAGTATGTGATAACTCCTATCAATATAAAACTTGAGATACTCTTGCTACAACGGTTATCCAATATCAACAAAATAACATTACTCAATAAGGATCGAATGATTAATACTAAGGGAAAAAGATTATGAGAGTAGCTCGGTCTCAAGCAAATTGTGGGTGGATGTGAGAGGTTGCTTTTTTTATTATGTGTTGCAGCTTTGAAAATTCTACTGTAATGTGCACTATCCTCCCAGATGATCAAGACAAAACTGAAGCACGTGTTGAAGTCACATACCGCGCACGACATACTGTTGCGGGGACCCACAATGGCTAATGAATGCAATATTTTCATTTTTTTATAAAACGTGCATCAACACATGTTCCATCAATTACTCTAATAAAATTCTAGAAATATAACAAATTGTTACGTAATTATGATATTTATTTGAAAACTGAATGTAATAAATATGATAAATTACCTTAAAGTATGACATATGTCACGCATTATATGAAATTTCTGTTAGGATTTGTTCGAAGGTAGGATATATTAGTTTTATAACATTTGAATAAAAACTAATAAGTGCATTCAACCCTACTGAAAATTATCTAAAAACCATTTTGGATGAGTGTTGAAATCGCTCCACAGATCCTCTTATTGATTCATTTTGCGATAATATGTAGACGGTTATTGTCAACACATCTCGCGATGTCATTTTGAATGAGTCATGAAATTCATAATTTATGTGTAGTTCCTTCAGCAGATCGGTGAATACCGTCCGTGTCATGCGAAACATATTACTAAATCTCGTTGGGTGGCACAATGAGATCTATGCTGTCAGCATATGAGGATGTATGTAAGGGTAACACTCTATGTACATGTAAAACATACGACAAATGCAACTCTCCTTCTGCGTTTTGCTCTATTTGTATCATGTAATTCGATATCAAAGTGGCTAACACATAAGCATCAATGAATTATCTACAATCATATAAGGTTACGAACAAAACCAACACAAGCAAATAACTTCGCAGAAGTAAATAAAAAACACAGTGAATAATAAAAAACTCTCAAGTGATATGTCCAAAGCAGTCTAAATATCTAAAACACATAAAAAAAAACTCAAAACACAAAAGAATGTCCCATGGGAATCTAATTAAAAAAATGTTTCTCAAATGTCCATGTTCCCATAAAAGTATCGTAGATAAGTCATCCTACGATCAATGAGCATCATGATGAATAACTCTCTCCAGTTCGGATCATTTAGTAACTTCATATAAAACAAATATAGCAGTATGACCTAAAAAATGTTTGGAAATGCATGCATAATTTGTACAACCCGCTAGACAAAAGTTGTTTGAGATGCACTGAGGACACTGGCACATGAAGCCGTCAATTGTAATATATGACTTAGAGTGACTCGTGGACTCAAGTTCATGGAGGTCCGACCCCGTACATTTAGTGGAATCACCCGTTCGAACGTTGTCAGGACACCCCCCAAACATATGATCTAATTTCCCCTCAAACTAAGGATCAATTCCACTGTGTTGATTTTTTTTTTTTGCAACAAACACCACCTACAAATTCATATCACATGTAATTGAATTTAAAAATAAATAAATAATTTACCAAAATATGAGACAATAAAAAAGAGTTCGGCTTAAGTTTATTTTCTCACCACTCATCTTAAGCATCAATTGCTTACTTCAACGAATCCCGCGCCAAACCCGTTGATTGCTTCAATTTATTTTAGATTTTTCAATCATTATTTAGATGATCCCATATGTTTTTTAACTGCACCCTATCGTACTCTCTGCTTATACATTTCTTGATTTTTTTAATAATATTTTGCTAATCATCCTCATTGAAATAGGTTGACAGCCTATTTCCCATATCAACCTCCTTGAGGCATATGTCGTAAAATATTAATTTTGTCTATTCATCTCACATTGCAAAAGAACCAGTCTTTTTTGTCTTAACAATTATATTACTAGCATGAAAAAAAAATTTATTAACTTAAATAGGAATCCACAATATCGCAAATCAAAGAAAAATAGGAATTATGCAATATTATCACCACGACCTCCACACCAACACATTCACACACCGACGCATCAAGACACCAACACATCCACCACACCATCAACACCATTTTCACACACTAACATCTCCATGCAAATATAACCACACACTAACCATCACCTCCACACAAACACCACCAGACATCACACAAACACTAAGACCTCCACCAGACACCACCACTTCCACACCAACACCTCTACACGCCGGCACTTCAATAAAACAACACATCCACCCACCATCAGCACCATCTCTACACGTCAACATCCCACAGGACCACACACTAACCATCACATCCACAACCACACACCAACGCCTCAACACAGAGAAAACCACACATTAATCATCACATCAACAACCATGCACCAACACCTCCACACAAACTCCACCATCTCCACACACGACCACTCAGACACACATAAACACCTCCAATACCACCAAAACCTCCGCACACCACCATACACCACACAATCACTTTCAACACTACCACCACCACAAACACCTCAAAACACCACCACACAGATACCTCCAATACCATCAACAACACATCCACCCACCATCAGCACCATCTCTACACGTCAACACCTCCACAGGACCACACACTAACCATCACATCCACAACCACACACCAACACCTCAACACAGACAAAACCACACATTAATCATCACATCAACAACCATGCACCAACACCTCCACACAAACTCCACCATCTCCACACACAACCACTCAGACACCACATAAACACCTCCAATACCACCAAAACCTCCGCACACCACCATACACCACACAAACACTTTTAACACTACCGTCACCACAAACACCTCAAAACACCACCACACAGACACCTCCAATACCATCAATACCTCCACATACCACCAAAGATAAAGATAAAACCCTTCAACACCTCCAACACCAGTAACCCTCTTTCATCCATTTCTCAAATTCCCACTTATACACCATAGGTAAGATAAAACCCCACCCCATATTTTTCGTATTGGCTATTGCATACAAAACATCCGAAACATTGCTACCATCAAATCAAACACGATCTTCCAACAATTTCTCAACATTTCATTCAAACGTCCAAACTAGAGATAAAACCCCAACTCATATTTTGCATCTACTGCAAAGTACATGCATGACACTTGAAACATTGCTATTAACAAATTAAGCACTCTCCTTCAATCATTTGTGAATTTCATACTAAAACACCAATTATAAAGACAAAACCCAACTCCACCAGCCACACATTCGCAAAAACTGAATTCCAAATCATAAAGAAAAAGTCACAAATCGCACGATACAAATTTTCACTTCAAAACGCAAATGAGAAACCCACAAAAAGCATCTAACTACCATCTCCGCACATTGTTATAAACAAATCAATCACCCTCTTTAAGCCATTTCTCAAATTCCCTCTCAAACATGAAAGGTGAAGGTAGAACCACACCCAATATTTTTTATACAGACTACTTCATATAGGGCACCCGAAACATTGCTGCCAACAAATCAAACACCATATGTCAACCATTTCTCAATATCTTACTCAAACATCCAAGCTAAAGATAAAACCCCATCCCCTATTTTGCATAATGGGCACTCAAAACATACAAGACACATGAAACATTACTATGAACAAATCAAGCACCATCCTTCAACCATTTCTCCAATTGTCATTGAAACACCTAAGGTAAAGATAAAACCCATTCCATCAGTCACACATTCGCAAAAATCAAATTGTAAATCATAAAGAGAAAGGAACAAATCGCAAAATCTAAATTTCCACTTCAAACCGCAAATAAGAAAGCCACAAAACACAAAGAAAGTCATTCAATTGGAAAATATAGGTCATACTGTGGTTTATGGGGGGGCGAAGAGCACAGTAAACAGAAGAGAGAGCTGGATATCGGAGGGAAGAGGGAGAGTAGAGAGCCAACCCGTTGCTACCGGAGATCAAGGGAAAAGTGAAAGGATCAAGACAACCTGTTGTCAACAGAGAGATCCGCGAGAGAGAGAGAGAGAGAGAGAGAGAGAGAGAGAGAGAGGAACGACCGAGAGAGACGGTCTAGAGAGTCGAGGGTAGAAGAAACGCGGGAGGATCGAGAGAGGTAGGGGCAGAAGAAATGCAGAGGTTATTACAGTAGTAGGGATGTTAGAAAATGCAGACTTTAGAGTCCAACCCGAGGCCCACATTTAACACAAATTATTTAAAAAAACGGCTGAGCAGCTTCTAAACACTTCGACACAGGTTTTCATAAAGCACCGTGGTGAAAATGCTAGCCCAAACGAGGCCTGAAGTGCTATGCGTGAAAATAAAAACTCAAGAGCGAGATAGCAAAATCTTTGGCTGCTAGCATGCAATTCTCCCTTTTAAAAATGCAATCGCAGCGAGAAGACAAGTGTGGAAGCCGGCAACTCCTCTGTCGCCATGGTTGCTCCCTGGCTCATCTTCTTCTTCTTCTCTCTTTTCTCCCTCACCATTCTCTCTTCAGCCTCATCAACCTACGAAGATCTTCTCAAATCTGCGCGGGAACCGGAGTTCTTCACCTGGATGAGGAGCATTAGGAGGAAGATCCACCAACACCCGGAGATTGGCTTCGAAGAGTACAAGACCAGCGAGGTTATTCGATACGAGCTCGAGGCTCTCGGCATCGACTACGTGTGGCCGGTCGCCAAAACTGGAATCGTGGCTTCCGTTGTTGGATCCCGTGAAAGCCCTCGGTTTGCTCTACGAGCAGACATGGACGCTCTTCGCATGCAGGTGCTGTTCAATTTCACTCATCCTTTGAAGCCGGAGGGCTTATGATTAGTAGTCATTTGTAGATTTGGTTGTGGTGTTCCGGTTATTTACAAATATGGGATTTTAATGGCGTAATTTGTTTGTTATTAGGCTCTAAGTTGAAGATTTTTTCTTCGTTTGAGTAAGTTTCTGGGAATACAATTTATGGGGTTTATTGATCATTTTTTTGGGGAGATCAGCCAATGAATCTATTGTTTTATCAATATTTTGCAGGAAACATGCTCAAATATGTCCTTGGTTTGGGGATTTATTGATAAATTTCATGCCCAGTAGATTTAGGATTTGATTAGGATTTTTTAACAGAAGTATGAGATCGTTAGCATTTGCTCCCATGACATTGATTTTATAATAGTTTTGAATTGAAAATGATTTGTAGCCATGAATAAAATAGATTAAGAAATAGAGAATCACTTCCGTGTTGGGTGGGAGCAAAGGCTGCATTATTGAAATTGAGTCGCAAAACATCACGGGACTATCATAATGACTAAATTCAAATGTTTTCTTTGAGTCGTTAGTTGCTGTTGGGTTTCTAAAATCTGTTTCAGATATATTAAATAGTTGTAAGAGGATTTAAGATAAACCTAACTCTTTAATAATACGAAGACGAGGAAAATTGCAAACCTTTTGATGCGGGGCTCAGTGGAGAACCGGCCGGTCCTCAAGGAAGGGGGGGTTGCCGCAAGCCTTGTGGTCAAATCCTATTTTAAATCCTCACTTTTCCTTTCTTTGCCACTCACTTTTCCTTTCTAAGCACTTTCCTATTTTAAATCATTTCCTAAAATATAAAATTTTAATTTTTTTCTCCTTTCTTATTTTAAAAGTATTTCCTAAAATCTGAAATATCTTTCTTATTCTCCTTACTTATTTTAAAAGCCTTTCCAAAAATATGAAATCCTTTTTATTCTCCTTTCTTATTTTGAAAGTCTTTCCAAAATTCGAAATACTTCATAAAATAGGTCAAGCCTCTTTATAAATAAGAGGTGATGTGCTTAGAGTTAAGGGTCTCGTTTTTTATATCTGATATCATGTTTTATTCTTGGTATTTTTCCCTTCGAGGGTTGTATCTGACGTCGAGGTAGTGCCCCGACTATCCCTTATTCGAGGTGATGATCGTCTTCAAGGTGGCCCGGGTGGTGCTCCAGCCGTAGCTCGGCTCCGAAGAGATATTTATTTATCCTTCCACCCCTACAAATGGTGTCCACCCCCTTCTTAGCCCTATAACAGACTACCATATCTCTTCCCCAACAACCGCCAACTGCCGTCCTCCCTTCAACCTGCTGCTAGTGTTCTCCCAGCAAGGCCACAACTGCCATACTCCATCCCAACGCCCATCCACCCTTACCGAATAACCCAATCTTTCTGTCCTCTTGGCCAAAATTCCCCCAGCACTCAACTGACCCATTTCCAGTAGGCTACCTTGCTGTCCTGACCTTTCCCATCACTGCCAGCGCTTCCCCGCATGCTATCTACCCTCTCAAAGTGCTGACGAGCCTTCCCATACCGCCCGACCTTCCCAGCTTGCTACCTTCTCTTCCAACCTACCTCCCAACCGCCCAACAAATCTTCCCGCTTCTATAGGAAGTGGGATTTTTGGCTCTTTTCAGTTGAAGTACCTTCACCATTGTGTTCGAAATCACATTTCCGTGCACCCACTATCAAATATTCTTCACAAAACTTGCCTTGGATAGTGCACTCAGACCTGAATATAGAGTCATGTTGCGATCTGACTTGCTGTCTTAGAGAAAACAGCACTTTTTCCATGACACACTTCAGAATTTCCCGGTCATCTACAAGCAAATCCTCCACCTCTTCTCCCACAAATGAACCCTTCTCAGCATTTTCACTTTCTCTGTGAAGTTCTCCTTACCAGCTGAACCTATTGGCGATAGGGGCGCCCATTCGACCTGTGATCTGGCTGAAAAGTGTGAAAGCACTAAAAAAGACCACCATTTACTTATTTACATACCTAACACCTAAACTTTGCTTTTTTATATTTATGCAACCAAATATTTCATATCACATAAAAATACTGCCGTTTTAACTTTTAAAAAGTGAAATCCAGCTTTGCATGCATAGATAAAGTGGTATGTATGTAAAAATTGAAGTTTAGGTGTTAGATATGTAAATATATAAGAATTGAGCCTGTAACAAACTGACGCTCAAAAGATTCAAAATTTATTTGGCTTAGAACGTCTAGAACTTTTCATATGGTATGCCAATTTGATTGGCATGAAAATAGATCAACCAATGATGATAGAAGATAAAATAATGCTCTTCCATGCAAAGTTTAGAAGCCTTTATTTACTTTGCATAAGATGGATTTATTGATGTGTATATAACCGAGTCTAAAATGACATGGTTAAAGCAAGACAAGACATTAGAATGCTGTTGTTGTACCATTTTGATGTTAGTTGAAGATTGAATTTTATTTAAAACAGAGAAAGCACTTATGGGGTCCACGTCGGTGTTAGAGGCTATCTCTTTGATTCAGAGTTTTGCCAACTGCTTTGCTTTCTCCCCCACCTGAATTTGAAGCTGTACGGCGATGCCGCGGTGCAAGGGAAATGCGGGTTTGTTGGGCTCGTCCTTTGATACCATCCATTACTGATTCAATAGCTGGTTTTCCTGCTGCTAGCTAATCTTGAAGTTATCTTTATTTGAATTTAGGCCATGGTAAGCATGATTTACTGCTTGGGATGATGACCAAATTGCAATCATCTCTAACTTATCTTGTATAGCCTCTTTGAGTCCTCTAATATAGTGAGCCACAATTTCTTGATTGGATTCATGGAGCTCATTTCTTGCACTATGATGATAGAGTTCTTCAGTATAGGCGCAAATTGTGCGGTTTCCTTGAGCATCTCTCTAAAATTGAACATACAAAATTTTTTTCATAGTCTAATGGCAAAAAATGATTCCGTAGCAGCTGCTTCATTCTAGTCTAGCTCTTTATTGGTCATCGCCCTTCTCTCCCACGGGATTGAACCAGTTGTTGCCACTATACTCCGGCTCATCCTGAAGTCTACAAGAGACAAATCATACTTGCTTTTCAGTAGTCGCCTACATGCACTCAAAAAAGGCCTGAACAGCTTGCTCCCAATACAAATAGTATTTAATTTGTAAATGGCCTTCAAAGTTAGGAATATCAATTTTCACCTTGAAGTCACCGTCAAATTCGTGCGTGGTGTAGCGAGTGCGTGAATTGCGGAGTTTGCGAGTAATCGAGTCACAAAGGGTTCACCTAAGGCTGTTTGATTCTATATGAACTCATTTTCGGGCCCTCTGCATGTTGGTCCTTAGCCCTTGCAACTAGAAGTTGAGTGCTTGGAACCACTCATGCGAGTTATTCACAAAAATGAGTCAAGAAGTGGTTTGAAGTTCTACGGGAGGTGGGCTCCATTACTAGTCTGCTAAGATGGTCAACAAGGAACTCCTAAGGCTAGATTTGGGGTTCTGGGAGTAGGAAACTAAGACCTCACTAAAAATGAGGTCAACAGGTGATATCTATGTACATGTTCATTTTTTGTATTTGAAACAAGCTTTAGTGCACTTTATTATTTGGTTTTTCCAGCTTTACTGTTTCTCTGGGATTATTTAAGTGGTTTGATTTTTGAAGGATGGATNCGTGGCTGTCAGCTTGGTCGGAGAAGCCAATGTCCACCCTTTCCCCCGCCTTATGGGCGCCGAGGACTTCAGCTTCTTTTCACAGAGAATGCTTGCAGTTCTTTTCACTGTTGGGATCAGAAATGAGTCTGTTGGATCAATCCACACCACGCATTCTCCATATTTCATGATTGATGAGGAGGTTCTTCCTGTAGGAGCTGCCTTTCATGCAGGTGTGGCTCTAACTTATTTAGAGAGGAAGGTTTCGCAGCTCTAGAAGGCTCTTGGTCCGCATGAAGGAATATTCAGCCCCAATTTAAGAAAATTGAGGACTAATGAATCACTTTTATGAAATTTGAGACTAAAGATATGCCGTGATTTTATTCTGCGAGGTATCTGAAAGGTAAAATGTGTTAAAATTGTCGTCGGACTCTTTGCAGGGGATCATTTAAGTCCCATGAATCTATAAAAATGTCCATTTAGTCGCCTGAGTTTAGTAATATGAGCTGAAATGGTCTCCACGAATAACTATTTCAGCCCATATATAAAGAGTGAGGATTAATTTAAAACTTTCAACTCAATGTAAATAGTCGGGGAACCATTTTGGTACTTTATGTTATCCGAAACAGTTTGTAAAAAGCCATTTTGTTGGAACTTAAGTCAGTTTTGAGAGATTTGAGTGATTTCTTGACATTTTATATGCTTAATATATTTTGAAATAAGACTGTTTCAGATAAAGCTTGTGTTTTTGAGTAGTTGGAAGAGTTTTATCATTTGTATCTGTTAAACCTCTTTTTGTTTTGGGTCATTGGTTTGAGGTGTGGGATTTGATTTGCTTTGATTAGAGATTCTCTCTTCTAAGTTTTGGTTGGGTTGTCTGGACAGAATGTAAGGATGATGTTATATTAAAAGAGAAAAAAAATATGGGAAATTGACATACATGCCATACAAATCTTATTTATTTACACACTTAACAGTCAAGCGGTATGCATGCAAATATAAATCATGAGATTTTTTACTGTCTATGACAATTGCTAGTTGCCGTCGACTGTTGTTCGTTTGCTGAGCTCTAGTCTTGGGTCAAATGGATGAGAAAATATAGCGGCTGGTGCCTGGAGGTCGGTTTTTTAAGTCCTCCATTTTCTCGGACATAATATTTTTTTCCAAATGAAGGGGCATTAAGGTTAGAAGGTTTAGATTAGTCAAATAAAAGCTTTGGTATTTACAAAACATGCTATAAAAAGAAAATATTATGTAGCAATAAAAATTATGTCGCAAGAATTTCCTTTTATCTAACCTTAAGAGAAGTTCGACGTCATCTACGTCTTTATGAAATCAAGCTCTTTATTGTAATAATTTCTTATAATCAATTAATCACATTATAGAATCATAATAATCTAAGAAAATCATCAGATGAAAGATATAATTCCCCACATCAAGGAGATAATAGTATGTTCATTGTGCTCAGTCTAGATTGAACCACGTTTTGTCTGAGGATGGTGTGATTCATGGAGATGGCGCATATGGAATGAACCAGTTGAAGTCTTCCCTCTAATCAACTTTTGAGACCAAGGGCTTGGATCTCTGAGATATTTCCTTGGCATGGAGGTTGTTAGCTCAAAGAAAGGGATTGTGTTTCCCAACAAATATATGTTATTGCTCTTGTGAAGGCAATTGGGATGAGTGGTTGTAAGCCTGTAGACATTCCGGTTGATCCCAATTAGAAGTTGAGAGATGGGAAAGAAGATGATCCAGTGATACAACTCAACATCAAAAGTTGGTCAAAAATTGATATAATTATCACATTAACAGTCATATATCGCTTTTGCTTTAAGTTTGTTAAGTAAATTTATGCATTCGACTTGTGAGAAACATGTCGAAGCAATCCAGTCTATTGAGCGTAATATTTTCTCCACATCTAGTGTCGAAGATAACAATGAAACATTAAATTTTATGATGCCAAAAGGGGCAGCTTAAATATGAAAAAAGATGTGTTGATGACAAAAAATATTACATCCGGACTTCAGACGTAAAATTTGTGTCCACAGTCCAGTAATAGTGTGCCACATGCCAAGTGGACCCCACCCTTCTAAAAATCCTACTCATCGAGTGCATTACAATGGTCCTCACTTGCTATGTGACAATGTTCCACTGGACTCTAGACACAAATTTGCGTCCAGACTCCAGATGTAATATTTTCTCGTAGATGACACCAGAGTCATATTTTCTAACTCCTTTAAAAAAGCCTAATTTTACATTATAATTTTTCATTTTAAGATAAAAAAATCTTATTAATTATATTATTTAGAAGGAATATTTATATACATGTCATTCAAATCTCATGTATTTACATATCAAACATCTAAACTTAAAATTTTACATATATGCCATCTTACCTCTACATGAAAAGATATATTTCACTTTATAAAAATTAAAATAGTAATATTTTTTAATATGATGTGAAAGATTTGGAGGTTATAAATCTAAAAAGTTGAATTTAATTATAAGATATGTAAATTCATAAAAATCAAGTGGTATACATATAAATGCCCCAAAAATGAAAGAGAAATATCTCAAAGGATTATAACTATATTATTATTATTATTATTTTATTTTATTTCTATAACCAACTACAATTTGAACTAGAAAGCTCGGCGGCGATAACGATCACACGGAAGCCGGCCCATTTTCACGTGACAACAACGACGCCTCGGCGGCAACTCCTCCTCCCCTCCTCCTCCTCTGCTTCTGTGAGACCGGTGGTTTCGTTAGGTTCTTTCATTGGCACTCGGTCCCTTAAGCCATGAACACCAGGAGGCGGACCTTGCTAAAGNAAAGTGATATACACCTTTTCATGCTTAGGTAAGGTGGCATATATGTAAAAAATGAAGTTTAGGTGTTAGATATGTAAATACATAGGAATTAAGTGTTATGCATGTAAATCATATTATTTCATAAAAATGCATAGGAATCTAGTGGAATGCATGTAAAGAATATTATTTCAAATCATCCAATGCTTAAATGTTTAGTCATTAGTAGCATGTAATCATAGGATTTGAGTTTTGAATTGATTTAAGTAAGTCAATTAATTTTATAAAATATTTTTAATTACTGATCCTGATTATTATGCATATAGAAGTATTCAGAATATATTTATAAAGATGCATTATGAAATATATTGAATATAAATGCGTCAATATCTCTACATAAAACCATTCTATTCGTTAGGTAATTATGAATATGTATATACAAGTGTGTGTATGTATTTTTACATTAAAAAATAGGAGCATTTACATTCATGCCACACAATTTCGATGTATTTACATATCCAACGCCTAAACTTTGATTTTTATCTTTATAACACAAAATTTTTCACATCACATCAAAAATATCATAATTGCTATCTTTTAATAAGTGAAATACCCCTTTTCATGCACAGGTAAAGTGTCATAAATATAAAACAAATAAAAATCAAAGTTTGTGCTAGATATGTAAAGACACAGGAATTGAATTGTATCTATATTCTATATAAATCTTCCTAAATTCCTAAAAAATATATGCATATGTTATAATCAAGCTTATTTTGGGTTGTATCGGATTTATTCGGATCAAGCCATCTTTCAGTTCAAGCATGTCAAATTCTATTTTAAATTGATTAAACTCTAGGCTATTTTCGAGCATGTTTCAAGTTTTAAACGTAATTACCATCCTTAATTGATCATATCAAGCACCAATTTATAACCAATTTCCATTGTAAAACTAAAATCAATTCTTGCAACGCACGAGTGCATTTTGATAGCTCAATATCCATGTTCTTTATGCTTTGGAATGCTGAGATATCTTCGATACGAATCCGTTTCTTGGATCTCAATATTTGGCACTTCGATGATTTTTGATTACTCCAAAATTANTGTAAAACTAAAATCAATTCTTGCAACGCACGAGTGCATTTTGATAGCTCAATATCCATGTTCTTTATGCTTCGGAATGCTGAGGGCTCTTCGATACGAATCCGTTTCTTAGATCTCAATATTTGGCACTTCGATGATTTTGATTACTCCAAAATTTGGTGGGGGAGGATTAGAAAAGGGAAACTCAGATTGAGAAGAATAAATGACAGCCGCCGAAAACAGTGAAGGGGAGAAAGAAGAAGAAGAAAACAAAAAACATGAGAAGAACTAAACCACATTTTGATTCCATTCCCATTATATATTCTAATTTCTATTTTGTTCTTCTTCTTTCTTTTTGAAGGGCACCATAAAGCTTGTTNTTGTTCTTCTTCTTCCTTTTTGAAGGGCACCATAAAGCTTGTTTTCCAACCCGGTGAAGAAGGCTATGCAGGTGCCAATCATATGCTGGAAGAAGGTGCTTTGGATGATGTAGAGGCCATCTTTTGTGTCCATGTTGACCATACTCTTCCAACTGGTTCTATTTCTTCTAGTGCTGGAACTCTTCTTGGGTCCGCCGATACCTTTGAGGTAGCTATTAAAGGGAAAGGCGGCCATGCTGCTGCACCGCACAGAACCACAGATCCAGTTTTGGCTGCTTGTTCTGCCATTCTTAGCCTTCAACAGCTTATATCTCGAGAAACCGATCCTCTTGAGAGCAGGGTAAGCTTATTCATTGCCTCTGGATAACTATGTCTTTTAATTACTGATCAATTGCATTAAGCAATTGAATCTTATTATATGATTTAAGTTTATATTTTTCTAAAGTTATTTGGGTTGTCAAGAAAGCTTGTTGTTCGTGAGCAAATCGTGTTCAGCTCATATCTTTCGTTAAGCAAGCAAGCGTAACATGANTCTTGAGAGCAGGGTAAGCTTATTCATTGCCTCTGGATAACTATGTCTTTTAATTACTGATCAATTGCATTAGGCAATTGAATCTTATTATATGATTTAAGTCTATATTTTTCTGAAGTTATTTGGGTTGTCAAAAAAGCTTGTTGTTCGTGAGCAAATCGTGTTCAGCTCATATCTTTCGTTAAGCAAGCAAGCGTAACATGAAAAAAAAAATAGCTTGATTTATAAATGAATCGAATATGAATAAACTTTTGTTCAATGCTTGTTTTGGCTTGAATGAATTAAATAATTAATATTTTTGTAACATTTTTATGTTTTATTTTTAAAAGTTAAAATTTATTATTTCTTAATTCATTTGAGTTAATTTCGAGCTGAATTCGAGCTAAAATGAACAAATCAATTTGAATCGAGTCAAACACATGCTATTCATGAGTCATTTCAAACCTGAGCCTATTTTAAACTAAAAAAAATTTGAATGTTCTGAACACAAACAAGTATTGGGCTAGCTCAAGCTCAGCTTGTTTGCATCTTNAATTTGAATCGAGTCAAACACATGCTATTCATGAGTCATTTCAAACCTGAGCCTATTTTAAACTAAAAAAAAATTGAATGTTCTGAACACAAACAAGTATTGGGCTAGCTCAAGCTCAGCTTGTTTGCACCTCTAAAAACTAATCTATATTTTTTTGGTTGTGCGTACTGCATTGGTAAAGAAAAATGCTTCCTTTTTAAATTTTGTTTCGAGTTATGCTTATATCTTATGTCGCTGTTCGCCNATATTTTTTTGGTTGTGCGTACTGCATTGGTAAAGAAAAATGCTTCCTTTTTAAATTTTGTTTCGAGTTATGTTTACATCTTGTGTCGGTGTTCGCGTTTCTTAGATTCCATCCAACCTTAACCAACAACTAGGCTTGGAATTTTGTGAGGAATAATCATCCTTTCAACTTTTAGTTAGGATCCAATTTAAATTGCCTTGCTATGCTTGTGAAGTAATATTCACATAGAAACTTAAGACCATGAGCCAACATAATCTTGCGACAAGTGAATTCGTANTTCTTAGATTCCATCCAACCTTAACCAACAACTAGGCTTGGAATTTTGTGAGGAATAATCATCCTTTCAACTCTTAGTTAGGATCCAATTCAAATTGCCTTGGTATGCTTGTGAAGTAATATTCACATAGAAACTTAAGACCATGAGCCAACATAATCTTGCGGCAAGTGAATTCGTGAAGGAGGAAATGCTCAGCTTTGCAATGGCTGTTGGCATTTACATACATATCACCTAATTCCTATTCTTTTATATATCTAACATCCAAACTTTATTTTTGACATTTATGCCACTCAAATCTACCATCATTTTAACTTTAAAATTGTGAAATACACCTTTTCATGCATAGTTAAGGCGGTATGTATGTAGAAATTGAAGTATAGGAGTAAGATATGTAAATACATAAGAATTGAGTGAGATGTATTTAAATCTTCCTTTCTTTTTAGTGTTAATAGATAGTGATCATAACATTTTTCCCCCTCAATCTGCAGATAATTACAGTTGGTTTCATGAAAGGTGGAGAAGCACACAATGTCATTCCAGAATCCGTCACCTTTGGTGGAACCTTTAGGAGCATGGATACTGAAGGTATCTATATCCTTAAACAACGGATCCGTGAGGTACCTGTATAATAATTCTCTTCTCCAATACAAAATAGTCGTAACTTTCTTCTCAACACTTCACCTATTTTTGTCCTTCATTCATTTAAAATTCATTGTGAAAGTGACCAAAGATGAATTCAGAACAAATCAAATTGAACCAATTTTTTTTAAAAAAATTTTAAATTTGGTATTCAGAAGAGTTAGAAATACAAAAAATTTGGATTTGTTAGATTAGCACTCTATTTCTTACGAGTAAAAAAACATTTGGAAATTTACATAAGTTGCACAAATCAAATTGAGCCAAACCTTTTTTTTTAAATTTTCAATTTGGCATCCAGAGGAGTTAGAAATACAAAAATTTTGGATCTGTTAGATCAGCACTATTTCTTACGAGTAAAAAAAAGAATTGGAAGTGTACATAAGTTGCACAGAATTCCTATGTATTTTTATATCTCACACCCAAACTTTCATACTTTTATACATAGCATTTTGGTGCCTATTTCACTTATAAAATGTGGTAATAGCACTATTTTTTATGTGATGTTAAAGATTTGAGGGCAATACGGGAGTCTGAATGTTTAGGTGTCAGATATGTAAATACATAAGAATTGTGTGCCTTGTGTGAAAACGCTCCTTAAAAAAATATTTCTGAAGCCCACTTAGCCTAGTTGTTAGGTGTTTTTGTTTCCAACTAGTAAGTTTTGAGGTCAAGGCCGAGCATGAGCTGGTGTTTGTGTGAGTTAAAAAAAAGTAACATTTTTTTGTTTTATTTTTTTATTTTGTGTTATATGGATCAGTATATAATATGCAAAATATAGTTTTGTGTGATTCAGTTATATTCAATTTGTTAGAAAGTAGGAAGATTTACATACACACCATTCAGTTCCTATGTATTTACATATCTATCACCTAAACTTCAATTTTTACATACATGCCACTTTTTCTATGCATGAAAATGCGTATTTTACTTTTTGTAAGTTAAATTGCAGGTATTTTTTTTATGTAATATGTAAGATTTTTGGTGGCATAGATCCGAAAGGTAAAATTTAGGTGTTAGACACGTAATACATAGGACNTTATATTCAATTTGTTAGAAAGTAGGAAGATTTACATACACACCATTCAGTTCCTATGTATTTACATATCTAACACCTAAACTTCAATTTTTACATGCATGCCACCTTTTCTATGCATGAAAATGCGTATTTTACTTTTTGTAAGTTAAATTGCAGGTATTTTTTTATGTGATATGTAAGATTTTTGGTGGCATGGATCCGAAAGGGAAAATTTAGGTGTTAGAAACGTAATACATAGGATTTTGGATGGTATGTATGTAGATTCCTCAAAGTAGGAAGAGTTACAACCTTACACCTGAACACCGAGCCAAAGGAAAATGAAACCCAACAAAATCAATACCAGGTCATAGAGGCCCAATCCGCCGTCCACCGGTGCACCGCAACAATCAAGTTCATGGATAACGCTTACCCTGCAACAATAAATGACGAGAAATTATACAACCTTGCGAGGAGCGTGGCTGTCAGCTTGGTCGGAGAAGCCAATGTCCACCCTTTCCCCCGCCTTATGGGCGCCGAGGACTTCAGTTTCTTTTCACAGAGAATGCCTGCAGTTCTTTTCACTGTTGGGATCAGAAATGAGTCTGTTGGATCAATCCACACCACACATTCTCCATATTTCATGATTGATGAAGAGGTTCTTCCTGTAGGAGCTGCCTTTCATGCAGGTGTGGCTCTAACTTATTTAGAGAGGAAGGTTTCGCAGCTCTAGAAGGCTCTTGGTCCGCATGAAGGAATATTCAGCCCCAATTTAAGAAAATTGAGGACTAATGAATCACTTTTATAAAATTTGAGACTAAAGATATGTCGTGCTTTGATTCTGCGAGGTATCTGAAAGGTAAAATGTGTTAAAATAGTCGTCGGACTCTTTGCAGGGATCATTTAAGTCCCATGAATCTATAAAAATGTCAATTTAGTCGCCTGATTTTTGTAATATGAGCTGAAATGGTCTCCACGAATAACTATTTCAGCCCATATTTAAAGAGTGATGATTAATTTAAAACTTTCAACTCAATGTAAATAGTCGGGGAACCATTTTAGTACTTTTATGTTATCCGAAACAGTTTGTAAAGTGCCATTTTGTTGGAACTTAAGTCAGTTTTGAGAGATTTCTTGACATTTTATATGCTTAATATATTTTGAAATAAGACTGTTTCAGATAAAGCTTGTGTTTTTGAGTAGTTGGAAGAGTTTTATCATTTGTATCTGTTAAACTTTTTTGTTTTTGTTTTGGGTCATTGGTTTGAGGTGTGGGATTTGATTTGCTTTGATTAGAGATTCTCTCTTCTGGGTTTTGGTTGGGTTGTCTGGACAAAATGTAAGGATGATGTTATATTAAAAGAGAAAAAAATATGGGAAATTGACACACATGCCATACAAATCTTATTTATTTACACACTTAACACTCAAGCGGTATGCATGCAAATATAAATCATGAGATTTTTTACTGTCTATGACAATTGCTAGTTGCCGTCGACTGTTGTTCGTCTGCTCGGCTCTAGTCTTGGGTCAAATGGATGAGAAAATATAGCGGCTGGTGCCTGGAGGTCGATTTTTTAATTCCTCCATTTTCTCGGACATAATATTTTTTTCCAAATGAAGGGGCATTAAGGTTAGAAGGTTTAGATTAGTCAAATAAAAGCTTTGGTATTTACAAAACATGCTATGAAAAGAAAATATTATGTAGCAATAAAAATTATGTCTCAAGAATGTCCTTTTATCTAACCTTAAGAGAAGTTCGACGTCATCTACGTCTTTATGAAATCAAGTTCTTTATAGTAATAATTTCTTATGATCAATCAATCACATTATAGAATCATAATAATCTAAGAAAACCATCAGACGAATGTATAATTCCCCACACATCAGGGAGATAATAGTATGTTCATTGTCTGCAGTATAGATTGAACCACGTTTTGTCTGAGGATGGCGCGATTCACGGAGATGGCGCATATAGAATGAACCAGTTGAAGTCTTCCCTCTAATCAACTTTTGAGACCAAGGGCTTGGATCTCTTAGATATTTCCTTGGCATGGAGGTTGTTAGCTCAAAGAAAGGGATTTTGTTTCCCAACAAATATATGCTATTGCTCTTGTGAAGGCAACTGGGATGAGTGGTTGTATGTAGACATTCCGGTTGATCCAAATTAGAAATTGAGAGATGGGAAAGAAGATGATCCAGTGAATACAACTCCACATCAAAAGTTGGTCAAAAATTGATATAATTATCACATTAACGGTCATATATCGCTTTTGCTTTAAGTTTGTTAAGTAAATCTATGCATTCGCCTCGTGAGAAACATGTCAAAGCAATCCAGTCTATTGAGCGTAATATTTTCTCCACATCTAGTGCTGAAGATAACAATGAAATATTAAATTTTATGATGCCAAAAGGGGCAGCTTAAATATGAAAAAAGATGTGTAGATGACGAAAAAATATTACATCCGGACTTCAGACGTAAAATTTGTGTCCACATTCCGGTGGTAGTGTGCCACATGTCAAGTGGACCCTACCCTTCTAAAAAACCTACTCATCTAGTGCATTACAATTGTCCTCACTTGCCATGTGGCAATGTTCCACTGGACTCCAGACACAAATTTGCGTCCAGACTCCGGATGTAATATTTTCTCGTAGATGACACAAGAGCTATATTTTCTAACTCCTTTAAAAAAGCCTAATTTTACATTATAATTTTTCATTCTAAGATAAAAAAAATCTTATTAATTATATTATTTAGAAGGAACATTTATATACATGCCATTCAATTCTCAGGTATTTACATATCAAACATCTAAACTTAAAATTTTACATATATGTCATCTTACCTCTACATGAAAAGATGTATTTCACTTTATAAAAATTAAAATAGTAATATTTTTTAATATGATATGAAAGATTTGGAGGTTATAAATCTAAAAAGTTGAATTTAATTATTAGATAAATGCCCCAAAAATGAAAGAGAAATATCTCAAAGGATTATAACTATATTATTATTATTATTATTATTATTATTTTATTTTATTTCTATAACCAACTACAATTTGAACTAGAAAGCTCGGCGGCGATAACGATCACACGGAAGCCGGCCCATTTTCACGTGACAACAACGACGCCTCGGCGGCAACTCCTCCTCCTCCTCCTCTGCTTCTGTGAGACCGGTGGTTCCGTTAGGTTCTTTCATTGGCACTCGGTCCCTTAAGCCATGACCACCAGGAGGCGGACCTTGCTAAAGGTCATCGTTCTAGGGGACAGCGGGTAAGTTTTTTTTTTTTTTTTTTACCTTTTCTTTTTGCATTCGATTATGGGTTCTGTACCCTATTCTCGCCACGGATCATCATTCTGTTCTAGTTCTTAGGAGTTTTCTTTTTGTTTTCGTTGGGGCTGACTGATTGTTCTTTGTTGCTTTGTTTTCGCGGTTTCCTAATTGTCGTGTTCTTGTTGAAAATCCAGAGTGGGGAAGACGTCGCTGATGAATCAGTATCCTTCAGCTTGAGCTATTTTGTTTGCATGATCTGTTAACTATGGCATGGATGCTATTTTCGTAGCATTGCAATGGACGCTGGATGTTCTAGGGTTTTACATTTTTTGATCCGATTGTTGATATGGCTCTAATATTGGATGTGCTGGGTTATTTCTAGGGCTTTACTTGCCCTGTAAATCATGCAAAATTACTGAATTACTTTTGGTTTTCTTGTTTCGATAAAATGCTTTTGAGGTTTGAAAAACTTGACGTTTTTGGCTAATTTAATTATTTAGAGATACTGTAAAATTATGTTCTGTAAAATTGTAATTACAGACGGCTTCTCTGGGAATTATGTGTCCTGGAGCTTTTTTGAATTCAGGAATTAGACATTGGCTTAACTTCTTTGACTTTTGTATAGCAATCATCAAAGAATGATGGTCAATTTTCATGTGTTGTTGCATAGGGAGCATCCAGAGTACGGTGCTTGTATAATGGAACTGTGAAGGCAAGCTGTGCATTTTGTATTCCTTTGATGTGTAGGAGATTTCTCTATTTATGTCATATCTTGTTTCTTTTACCTATCCATTAGATATGTACACAAGAAATTCACTCAACAGTACAAGGCTACGATAGGTGCAGATTTTGTCACCAAAGAGATCCAGATTGATGATAGACTTGTAACTTTGCAAGTAGGGTTTCTACCTTTCTAAATGAGATGCTGTATGAACTAACTGATGGTTTATCCTTTTGGGGCATTTACATAAATACCATCCAATTCTTATGTATTTACATATCTAATACCCTAAATTTAATATTTACATTTATACCACCCGAATCCTTCCTTTGACATAAAATTTACCACCATTTTTAACCTTTAAAAAGTGAAATACGCCTTGTCATGCATAGGGGAGGTGGCTTGTATGTAAAAAACTGAAGTTTAGGTGTTAGATATGTAAATACATAAGAATTGGGTGGTATGCGTGTAAATCTTCCTAACCTTTTTCTTAATGTCATTTTCTGCTAGATATGGGATACAGCAGGTCAGGAAAGATTTCAGAGTCTTGGTGTTGCATTCTACAGAGGAGCGGATTGCTGCATCCTAGTTTATGATGTTAATGTTCTTAGATCATTTGATACTCTTGACAATTGGCATGATGAATTTCTGAAGCAGGTTTGTGAATTAAGTTTGCTTGTGTACTGCTTGTATTCTTCTTCCTCGATTCCATTTTTATGAAGTAATATAATTTGCTATACCTGGTATGTTTGTTAATTTGACAGATTTTGTTGATGATAGTGAGAATTTGGTTGAGTTTCATTATACTAATGTTTTTCTTAATTATCTGAATTTAACCTTTGCGATTATTTTTTGCTTTTATTAGTGTCCTTAGAAACCTTTTGAGAAGCATTTAAAGATATTTTTACGATTTATTTTTTGCAAAAATGTTAAACATTTTGGATTGAAGAGAACCTTATATGAACTTATTCAATGCCGTTATACTGACAAAAACTCCCTTTAATCACTCACTTGATCCATTTTCTTGTTGATTTTTTTCATTGCTGTATGCTGAGATGGTCTCGTATTTCATCGAAATGCTTGTACATAGTACAAAGCGATGCACCATCAATTTTTTAAGACGAATTGAAATACCCCGCCCAATTCCTATGTATTCACATATCTAACACCTAAACTTTACTTTTTACATTTATACAACCCAAATCTTTCACATCACATAAAAATACTGCTGTTTTAATTTTTAAAAAGTGAAATCTAGCTTTTCATATGTAAAAATTGAAGTTTTGGTGTTTGATCATAGATATGTAAATATATAAGATTTGAGTGCTATTTCTGTGAATTTTCCAATTTTTTAATCATATTTTTGGGTTCACATGCTATACGGACGTAAAACATTCAAAGTTTATGGGACTTAGAACATACAGAACTTGGCATATGGTATGCCAATTTGATTGGCATGAAAATAGATCAACCAATGATGATAGAAGATAAAATAATGCACAAATATACAAAGTTTAAAAGCCTTTTATTTACTGTGCATAAGATGGAGCTATCGATGTGTATATAACTAAGTCTAAAATTACTTGGTTAAAGTTAGACAAGCCGTCCGTTAGAATGCTTGTGGTTGTACCATTTTGATGTTAGTTGAAGTTTGAAATTTATTTAATACTAGTAAATCAAACTATATCATCTGCCTTTTAGTATTTAACAACAAATGAGGTATAGTGAAATTGATGATATTTAGAATTCAAAAAGAATTATATTATTGATATGAAAAGGGGGTACAAATACCCTTACATGAATCCTAGAATTGGAAAGACAAGAAAAAGAAAATAGTTTGAAAGGAAAGATATAACACCTATATCTCAAATCAATCAATTCATAATAATTACTTGGAGATAAAATGAAACTACATAAAATAGAAAAGTCTATAATAAGAAAGGAAATAAATCCAATCATTATAACTTCTAACAGGGCTAAATTTTTTTCCTAATATAACTTGCAACCAACAGAAAAAGCTGTAAGGTATGGCGTGCAGAAAAAAAGGAAAAACTCCGGAGGTAGGCCTTGTTGCAGGAAAGGCTTTAGAGGAGGGTTTGTTGTAGGAAGAATTCAGGTGGAGACCTGCTGCGGGAAAAGCTTCGGAGGAGAGCTTGATATGGAAAAAAGTTTCGGTGGAGGGCTTGATACATGAAAAGCTTTGGAGGAGGGTCTGCTATAGGAAAGATTCCGAGCAGAGCTTGATGCAAGAAAAGTTCTGAAGGAGGGTTTGATGCAGGAAAAGGCTTTGTAGGAGAGCATGCTCCATGAAGAGTTCCTTTGGAGGACCTGCTACAGGAAAAACTCCAGAGGGGGGACTGATAC
>JXCR01096575.1:76432-96968 GCA_002079205.1 Phalaenopsis hybrid cultivar | reverse complement strand
AAAAAAAAAAAAAAAAAAAAAAACTCTAAAGGAGGGTTTGCTGCAGAAAAAGCTTTGGAGGAAGATCTGCTGCAAGTAAAGCTCCAGAGGAAAGCTTGCTGCAGGAAAAAGGTTTCGGAGGTGGTTCTGTTGCAGGAAAAGCTCTGAAGGAGGGTTTGCTGCAGGAATAACTCCTAAGGAAGGCTTGGTGTAAGAAAAAGTTCTGGAGGAGACTTGCTGCCATAAAACCTTTGATGATAAAGGAAAAAAATTGAGAAGGAACTGCATAGTGTTTTTTGGTAGTAGAGAAGAAACCGATGGAGAAGAGCGTGTAGTCGACTGCCGGTATTTCATTCAAGGATGCATATTGTCTCGCCTCTGTAATAATCTTCCTGAAGTCGTTTTGAAAGGAAACCAAAGATGAACTCGTCTATAACAAGCTTCTCGTTGTTTCTATAATACATGCATTTGTAAGGTATGCAGGGAAGTTTTTCGACCGACTGAGATGATTTTCGGCTGTTAGGGACTTGCAGGGAGAGCTTTGACAGTCTTGAGAGGAGGTTTATGTGATAGGTGTAGGTCCAACGACTGGTAGGTATGCAGGAAAGTGGTTTAGTTACTTGAAATCTGCATGGGAAAATTTGCTGAGGTAGTTTCGGCAGTGGTAAAGATTGCAGAAGGGAGTGCTAGCTGTGGAAATGGTTGCAGGTAGGTGCCCCAGCGGTTCTAGAAGGAGATTGGGAGGAAGTCCAACGGCTGGAAAATCCCGCAGGAAAGATCAGTGGAGATGGGAGAACAAACGGTGAGGAAAACAGGGAAAAGAGGTCATCCTTTCTTTATTTTCACTGGAAAGTGTCACTAAATTTNTGTTAGGGACTTGCAGGGAGAGCTTTGACAGTCTTGAGAGGAGGTTTATGTGATAGGTGTAGGTCCAACGACCGGTAGGTATGCAGGAAAGTGGTCTAGTTGCCTGAAATCTGCATGGGAAAATTTGCTGAGGTAGTTTCGGCAGTGGTAAAGACTGCAGAAGGGAGTGCTAGCTGTGGAAATGGTTGCAGGTAGGTGCCCCAGCGGTTCTAGAAGGAGATTGGGAGGAAGTCCAACGGCTAGAAAATCCCGCAGGAAAGATCAGTGGAGATGGGAGAACAAACGGTGAGGGAAACAGGGAAAAGAGGTCCTCCTTTCTTTATTTTCACTGGAAAGTGTCACTAAATTCGGTGGGCAAACTGGGATTTCTGCTAGAGAGAGAATGTTGCCGCTTCCACAAGGTCGGGATTTCCATTAATGAGAGAAACTCTCGCTTGAGAATCGATATTTCCCCTGGAAATGAAAACTCTCGCTACTGGAGGTTGGGNACTGGGATTTCTGCTAGAGAGAGAATGTTGCCGCTTCCACAAGGTCGGGATTTCCATTAATGAGAGAAACTCGCTTGAGAATCGATATTTCCCCTGGAAATGAAAACTCTCGCTATCTGGAGTTTGGCAAAGTCGCAGCTCCCGGCTCAGCAGACCTGGAAGGGAGAGAATCGTGCGAGATCACAAGAAAAAAGGAAGCAGTGATTCAGAGGGGCTTCAAGGATTTACTATGTCTACAAGGGCCTGTGGACAAGCTGCAGGGAGAGAGCATCCCTCGCTTCTTGCATGGAGGATGTTAGGAAGGTAGTCTAGCTGCCCTAGAGGGAGGACCGTGGGCTAGGGTAGGAAATTTGACTCTGATAACATTTTGATTTTTAGAATTCAGTGGAATTATATTATTGATGTTAAAAGGGGCTATAAATACCCTTACATGAATCCTAGAATAAGAAATGCAACAAAAAACAAATAACCCAAAGGGAAATATATAACATCTATATCTCCAATTAAACAAATCATAATAATTAGTTGAAGATAAAGGAAACGACATAAAATAGGAAAGGAAATAAATTCAATTCAAGGTAATAAATTCAATCTTCATAACTTCTAACAGTAATAAATTATTTCATAATATAACTTCTAACAAAACTTATATTATGTTAGAATATTTTTTAAAAAAAGTATTTTTGGAATTGAAGGTGGTAATAGTTCCTTAATGACACTCATCTAACATCAGTTTGAAAACAAAGAAATTGAACAAGATGGTAAGACATCCGACTTTTAGGTTTTGAACTTTAAAATTTAGATATATGAATAACGCAGTATAACCCACTAATGCTGGTCTTGCCTTAGAAAGGTTTTTGTATTTATATATCTCACACCTAAACACATAACACTTAAATCTTTAATATCGCATCAAAATTAGCACCTCTATCATTTTTTAAGAGTGAAGTGCCTCTATCATTTTTTAAGAGTGAAGTGCACATTTTCATACACAGGTTTAAAGCATCAAATTACTATGTAAATATGGAAGTTTAGGTGCGAGATATGTAAATACATAAGAATCGTGCGCTATGTATAAATTTCCCTTTTCTTAATACTTTTTTTCTTTCCCTTTCACATTAACTGTTAGGTTGCGCCATATGCATTATACTTTTTATTATGGATTTGGTAGTTATGTTTTATGTTGCTTGGCAAACTTATCTCATCATTATTAATTGTTATCCATCTCATTGTATTCCAGGCTAGTCCTTCTGATCCTGGTACATTTCCATTTATTCTCGTTGGAAACAAGGTTGATGTTGATGGCGGGAACAGCAGGGTGGTAAGGATCTGGAATTTCTTCTTCTTTATATCATATTCTTGGGGGCATTTACACACATACCTCTCAAATCCTTTGTATTTACATATCCAACACGTAAACTTCACTTTTTACATTTACACTTTCCAAACTTTCATATGCCATCAAAAGTACCATCATTTTAAGTTTTAAAAAGTGACTACACCTTTTTCATAGATTTGTAAGGGGACAGGTATGTAAAAATTAAAGTTTAGGTGTTAGATATGTAAATACATAGGAATTGAGTGGTATGTAAATCTTCCAATATTCTTTATTTTTTATTCCTAGTCTTTTTAATTCTTCAAGCTCATCTAGGTTTCTGAGAAGAAAGCAAAAGAATGGTGTGCTTCCCGTGGGAATATACCTTACTTTGAGACGTCTGCAAAGGAAGACTACAATGTTGATTCAGCTTTTCTTCGCATTGCAAAAATGGCACTTGAGAAAAACCGTGATCATGATATGTAAGTTTACTCTAATTTTAATCATGATGAAGCAATGCCCCTTTTCTAATGCAAATCTTTTTTCTTTGCAACCCATGATTTTTCTCATGTTATATTCTCGATTGTTATTGAAGCTTTTTTAGCAAACACTAAAACATTTTTTTTTCCCAGTTAGGGATATGGTTGACCTTTACTAGGGAAATGAAAGTGAATTAAGGGTGCGTTTGGGGCAGCTTATTGGCTGCGGCGGCGTTTTGAAAATGCCGCGCCGCCTCACAGTTTGGATAGTGTGTTTCGAAAACTTATATGAAAATGGAGTTTTTATTTTACATTAAACGGCCGCCGCGGGTCAAACCTTGGACCGCGTTTGCCAAAAATTGGCAAGGCTGCCTTGTCCCCGAACGCGAAGCTCTCGCTGCCGGCAGAGGCCATTGAAGGGATCGCTGCCTGCAAAGCCACCGAAGCTCTCGCGAGCCCTTCCTCTCTAAGCTCACGATCGAGCTTTGCTGGAAATGCGAAGGGATGGTTGCCTGCAGAGACCACCGAAACTCCCATCCTTCTCATTCCTCCGCTCTGCTCCGACCAAAAACCATCGAAGAAGGTAAGGATTTTCTCCTCCAATCCCCCACCAACCTCTCCGCCATTCCTCACCTCCGCCATCTCTTATCCAAGGCTTCTCACGCGCTATCACACAGCCAAATCCTCTCCTCCCCTTCCACCATCCTTTCCCCAATCATCCCCCAAAACGCCGATCACCTCATATGATTATTCATCGGAACTCCCCCGGTCCAAGTCCTCACTGACATGGACACCGGCAGCGACCTCACGTGGCTTCGTTGCCTCCCCTATTTTGACTGCCTAATCCGCAAAGTTCATCTTTTAAACCCATTTCTCTCTTCCTCCTTCCAATCCCCCCCCTACGGCGCAAGCCCCATTCTGTTCCTACGAATATTGCTACGGAGAAGGATCGTTCTCCTCTGGAATCCTCTCCACTGAAACGCTCACCTTCGAATCCACTAACGGCGGACCAATCTCCATCCTGGAGATAAAGCAGATGTTGATTCAAGGTTTTAAATTAACAATATTTTCTAGCAGCTTGAACTTTCTCCCACAAGATATTATGTTTGTGTCTCTAGAATTTGTTTTTGGAAGTTTTACATACACACAACTCTAACTCTTTTGTATTTTCATGTTTCTGATTAGGAAATGAGTAAATTTTTGGGTGCTATGTTTGTGTCGAATGAGTCTGATGGGGTATAATTGATTCTAAAATATCTAAGGGATAGATATTGCAGTTTTGTATATAACATTACAAATTTTGCGTGTCAGATTGTTAGTTTAACTAAAGAAATCTGCAAATAAGTTGTTTACAAAATGCACAAACCAAACAGCTTATTAGAAACAGGGGCATAATGATTATTTATTCAGGATCAGCTATTTTTTAAACTCACAAACCAAACAGACAGACAGTTTATCCGGATCAGCTGTTTATCACAAGCTTATCAGGATAAACTGATTATCTGGATAAGCTGCAGCTGCCCCAAACAGACCCTTAGACTTGACAAAATAACCACCATTTTAAATTTAAAAAAGTGAAATACGCCTTTTATGCACAGGCAAGGTGGTATATTTGTAAAAAATTAACTTCAAGTGTTAGATATGTAAATACATAGGTGGCATGCATGTAAAAATTTAAATTTAAGTGTTAGATATGTAAATACATAGGAATTGAGTGTTATGTATGTAAATCCTCCTAAAACGTAATGTTTCAGTTTATATTTATATTGCAGAATAATGAGTTTTAAGAAATTAAAGCAATGTAGCGTCAAGGGGATGAAGACAAGATGCCACTATCTTTTGTTGAAGGCATTAAAATGAAGAATAATAGCTCAAATTGGAGGTCTTCTTAGAACATGAATAAAATTCTTCTTAGGTAATGGCTTAATTCAGGCAATAAGAAGTATGGATTTAGTAAGGATGACCTTTTATTTGTAGAGTCCAAATAGTGCTATATAATAGTGTTGTTGGGCCAAAGTACTGCATGGAAATATTGATTAAATATGTCCTGGTTTTGACGGTAACTTTGTTACTGGCTTCCTGCTTTAAATCTTCTACCTGCAAGCCATGTTGGAGTGAAGTACAATATGCAACATGGTAAATGTTGATAATATGAAGAGAACATTGTTAACTTGTCTCAAAGTTGAGTGTACTTTGATGCAAGGCGTCTTGCATCAGGTGTAATGTTGGGCTCAATGAAGAAAGTATTTGGCAGTAGTAAATTTCTAGGAATATGTAAATCATACTGTTTCTATAACATTGCATCATCCTTCTGGGGTAGTTGACGCTTGAATTTTGCGGAAATTTAGAGCGAATAGACCCTCGGCAAATAAGAGTTGGAAGAACTCATTAAACACAAAAAAATGCCAAATGAAGGAAATAAAATGCAAAATTAAGAACAAAATGAAATGCTTAAATTGTCATTCAAATTGATCTAAAAGAATAAGATTTTGAACAGAAAATAAACACATTACTGGACAATAAGGGTATACAGCTCGTCAACGAGCACAGACAGAACTTGTGATGAAATTTTTGTTCGCTTGCTTATATGAACATGGGTTTTCAAATGAATGGTTTGACTGTCGAACTTCATTTTAGAGGAACTAAAGACGACCTAAATTGAACATGTAATTGAATAACAAAGGGGCTTGCAATGAATTTGTAGCTCTCTTTTGAGCAAGTGCATAACTTGATCGCCAGCTTATGAGCAAGATTAAGACCCAACAGCTTGTATACGAGGATGAAGTAGATCTCCTTTTTGATATTCAAAACTTTATAAACCATGGGCTGCAAACAATAAAACCTATTGCTTTGAACAGTGAACATGATTCCAATTTGTCTTTATCCTATCAAATCCGCAAAATGAGTTAACAAGCATAATTCCAAATGAAGCTTTGGCACGTATCAGGATATTGGAGATCTTGCACATGCTTCGTGAGACATTCTTGAAATATATCACTTCGAAAGACGTGCAAATTATCTTGAACATCGTGCAAGTCTTCTACAACATAGTAAAGTTTCCAAAGTTTACGTGTGTGTATGTGATCCAACCTACTGAATGCTCAAATATATGATCTAAGAATATAGTGTGGCCTAAAATAAAATAAAGTCACTTTAAAATTCCTCGCATATAGAAGCTTGCAATAATCTAGAAAAACATGCAAATGCTTTAAATATAATTAAATCTCTTTTTTGTGATCAGAAAAACTTGCAAGTGCTCTAAATTATTTTAGCTTATTTATTAACTTTGAAATACTTGTTCAATTAAAGTACATGAGCCAAGTACAAATCAAGTATAATTGTTAAAAAATTTAAACAAGCCAAGTATTAAAGTACATGTGAAAGCTTAGATCGAGCTCGAGTCGAATATGAACTTATAATATAACCAAGCCAAGTTCAATCCATGGCACATTTGGCTCAACTTAGCTCGATCATGAAGATAAGTTCCATTTCCCAGGTAGAGGAAATTTTGTCATAATTATTTTGATACTGGAGGAGGATTGAAGATACAACGATGACTCTTCAACAGAAAATAAATGATAACAATATAAAACATATGACGATACAATCAAACACATTGAAAGTGTATCCCATGGGTGGTGGAGGTTGCTTCGGTGTATCTGGAGGCATAGGACAACAAAGGTGAAGGCAAGAGAGGGGCCGATAGGGGTTGGAAGGTGAACTGGAAGAGGGAGGCAGCAGGGTAGAGTGGCGGGAAGGTCTGTTGGGTGACTAGGAGGTAGGTTGGATGGTGGGGTAGCGAGCTGGGAATGTGAGACAGTAGATCGGAAGGCTCGCCGACACTTTAGGAGGGTGCATAGTGAGCGGGGAAGTGCAGGTAGCAATGGGAAAGATCATGGGAGTGTTGCTGGTGAGGGAAAACAGCGGCCGGAAAAACTGGCAGCAAGCCAGCGGCTAGGGGGANAAAATGGCACTTGAGAAAAACCGTGATCATGATATGTAAGTTTACTCTAATTTTAATCATGATGAAGCAATGCTCCTTTTCTAATGCAAATCTTTTTTCTTTGCAACCAATGATTTTTCTCATGTTATATTCTCGATTGTTATTGAAGCTTTTTTAGCAAACACTAAAACATTTTTTTTTCCCAGTTAGGGATATGGTTGACCTTTACTAGGGAAATGAAAGTGAATTAAGGGTGCGTTTGGGGCAGCTTATTGGCTGCGGCGGCGTTTTGAAAATGCCGCGCCGCCTCACAGTTTGGATAGTGTGTTTCGAAAACTTATATGAAAATGGAGTTTTTATTTTACATTAAACGGCCGCCGCGGGTCAAACCTTGGACCGCGTTTGCCAAAAATTGGCAAGGCTGCCTTGTCCCCGAACGCGAAGCTCTCGCTGCCGGCAGAGGCCATTNCGCCGCCTCACAGTTTGGATAGTGTGTTTCGAAAACTTATATGAAAATGGAGTTTTTATTTTACATTAAACGCCCGCTACAGGTCAGACCTTGAGGTCCGCGTTTGCCAAAAATTTTGGCGAGGCTGCCTTGTCCCCGAACGCGAAGCTCTCGCTGCCGGCAGAGACCACCGAAGGGATCGCTGCCTGCAAAGCCACCGAAGCTCTCGCGAGCCCTTCCTCTCTAAGCTCACGATCGAGCTTTGCTGGAAATGCGAAGGGATGGTTGCCTGCAGAGACCACCGAAACTCCCATCCTTCTCATTCCTCCGCTCTGCTCCGACCAAAAACCATCGAAGAAGGTAAGGATTTTCTCCTCCAATCCCCCACCAACCTCTCCGCCATCTCTTATCCAAGGCTTCTCATGCGCTATCACACAGCCAAATCCTCTCCTCCCCTTCCACCATCCTTTCCCCAATCATCTCCCAAAACGCCGACCACCTCATATGATTATCCATCGGAACTCCCCCGGTCCAAGTCCTCACTGACATGGACATCGGCAGCGACCTCACGTGGCTTCGTTACCNTCTGCTCCGACCAAAAACCATCGAAGAAGGTAAGGATTTTCTCCTCCAATCCCCCACCAACCTCTCCGCCATTCCTCACCTCCGCCATCTCTTATCCAAGGCTTCTCACGCGCTATCACACAGCCAAATCCTCTCCTCCCCTTCCACCATCCTTTCCCCAATCATCCCCCAAAACGCCGATCACCTCATATGATTATTCATCGGAACTCCCCCGGTCCAAGTCCTCACTGACATGGACACCGGCAGCGACCTCACGTGGCTTCGTTGCCTCCCCTATTTTGACTGCCTAATCCGCAAAGTTCATCTTTTAAACCCATTTCTCTCTTCCTCCTTCCAATCCCCCCCCTACGGCGCAAGCCCCATTCTGTTCCTACGAATATTGCTACGGAGAAGGATCGTTCTCCTCTGGAATCCTCTCCACTGAAACGCTCACCTTCGAATCCACTAACGGCGGACCAATCTCCATCCTGGAGATAAAGCAGATGTTGATTCAAGGTTTTAAATTAACAATATTTTCTAGCAGCTTGAACTTTCTCCCACAAGATATTATGTTTGTCTCTAGAATTTGTTTTTGGAAGTTTTACATACACACAACTCTAACTCTTTTGTATTTTCATGTTTTTGATTGGGAAATGAGTAAATTTTTGGGTGCTATGTTTGTGTCGAATGAGTCTGATCGGGTATAATTGATTCTAAAATATCTAAGGGATAGATATTGCAGTTTTGTATATAACATTACAAATTTTGCGTGTCAGATTGTTAGTTTAACTAAAGAAATCTGCAAATAAGTTGTTTACAAAATGCACAAACCAAACAGCTTATTAGAAACAGGGGCATAATGATTATTTATTCAGGATCAGCTATTTTTTAAACTCACAAACCAAACAGACAGACAGTTTATCCGGATCAGCTGTTTATCACAAGCTTATCAGGATAAACTGATTATCTGGATAAGCTGCAGCTGCCCCAACCAGACCCTTAGACTTGACAAAATAACCACCATTTTAAATTTAAAAAAGTGAAATACGCCTTTTATGCACAGGCAAGGTGGTATATTTGAAAAAAAATAACTTTAAGTGTTAGATATGTAAATACATAGGTGGCATGCATGTAAAAATTTAAATTTAAGTGTTAGATATGTAAATACATAGGAAATTGAGTGTTATGCATGTAAAAATTTAAATTTAAGTGTTAGATATGTAAATACATAGGAATTGAGTGTTATGTATGTAAATCCTCCTAAAACGTAATGTTTCAGTTTATATTTATATTGCAGAATAATGAGTTTTAAGAAATTAAAGCAATGTAGCGTCAAGGGGATGAAGACAAGATGCCACTATCTTTTGTTGAAGGCATTAAAATGAAGAATAATAGCTCAAATTGAAGGTCTTCTTAGAACATGAATAAAATTCTTCTTAGGTAATGGCTTAATTCAGGCAATAAGAAGTATGGATTTAGTAAGGATGACCTTTTATTTGTAGAGTCCAAATAGTGCTATATAATAGTGTTGTTGGGCCAAAGTACTGCATGGAAATATTGATTAAATATGTCCTGGTTTTGACGGTAACCTTGTTACTGGCTTCCTGCACTAAATCTTCTACCCTGCAAGCCATGTTGGAGTGAAGTACAATATGCAACATGGTAAATGTTGATAATATGAAGAGGAACATTGTTAACTTGTCTGAAAGTTGAGTGTACTTTGATGCAAGGCGTCTTGCATCAGGTGTAATGTTGGGCTGAATGAAGAAAGTATTTGGCAGTAGTAAAATTCTAGGAATATGTAAATCATACTGTTTCTATAACATTGCACCATCCTTCTGGGGTAGTTGACGCTTGAATTTTGCGGAAATTTAGACCGAACAGACCCTCGGCAAATAAGAATTGGAAGAACTCATTAAACACAAAAAAATGTAAAATGAAGGAAATAAAATGCAAAATTAAGAACAAAATGATATGCTTAAATTGTCATTCAAATTGGTCTAAAAGAATAAGATTTTGAACACACATTACTAGACAATAAGGGATTAACAGCTCGTCAACGAGCACAGACAGAACTTGTGATGAAATTTTTGTTCACTTGCGTGTATGAACATGAGTTTTCAAATGAATGGTTTGACTGTCGAACTTCATTTTAGAGGAACTAAAGACGACCTAAATTGAACACGTAATTGAATAACAAAGGGGCTTGCAATGAATTTGTAGCTCTCTTTTGAGCAAGTGCATAACTTGATCGCCATCTTACGAGCAAGATTAAGACCCAACAGCTTGTATACGAGGATGAAGAAGATCTCCTTTTTGATATTCAAAACTTAATAAACCTTGGGCTGCAAACAATAAAACCTACTGCGTTGAACAGTGAACATGATTCCAATTTGTCTTTATCCTATCAAATCCGCAAAATGAGTTAACAAGCATACTTCCAAATGAAGTTTTGGCACGTGTCAGGATATTGGAGATCTTGCATATGCTTCGTGAGACATTCTTGAAATATATCACTTCGAAAGACATGCAATTTATCTTGAATTGCAAGTCTTCTAAAACATAGTAAAGTTTCCAAAGTTTACGTGCGTGTATGTGATCCAACCTACTGAATGCTCAAATATATGATCTAAGAATATAGTGTGGCCTAAAATAAAATAAAGTCACTTTAAAATTCCTCGCATATAGAAGCTTGCAATAATCTAGAAAAAACATGCAAATGCTTTAAATATAATTAAATCTCTCTTTTGTGATCAGAAAAACTTGCAAGTGCTCTAAATTATTTTAGCTTATTTATTAACTTTGAAATACTTGTTCAATTAAAGTAGATGAGCCAAGTACAAATCAAGTATAATTGTTAAAAAATTTAAACAAGCCAAGTATTAAAATACATGTGAAAGCTTGGATCGAGCTCAAGTCGAATATGAACTTATAATATAACCAAGCCAAGTTCAATCCATGACACGTTTGGCTCAACTTAGCTCGATCATGAAGAGAAGTTCCATTTCCCAGGCAAAGGAAATTTTGTCATAATGATTTTGATACCGGAGAAGGATTGAAGCCCAAACTACAAAAGAAATACAAATATTATTATTGAAATTGAAATAGGATACAACGATGAGTCTTCAACAGAAAATAAATGATAACAATATAAAACATATGACGACACAATCAAACACATTGAAAGTGTATCCCATAGGCGGTGGAGGTTGGTTTGGTGTATCTGGAGGCATAGGACAGCAAGGGTGAAGGCAAGAGAGGGGCCGATAGGGGTTGGAAGGTGAACTGGAAGAGGGAGGCAGCAGGGTAGAGTGGCGGGAACGTTTGTTGGGTGACTAGGAGGTAGGTTGGATGGTGAGGTAGCGAGCTGGGAATGTGAGACAGTAGATTGGAAGGCTCGCCTGCACTTTAGGAGGGTGCATAGTGAGCAAGGAAGTGCAGGTAGCAATGGGAAAGACCATGGGAGTGCTGCTGGTGAGGGAAAACAGTGGCCGGAAAAACTGGCAGCAAGCCAGCGGCTAAGGGGGAGGAGAGGATAAGGATTGGGGAAGGTGAAAGAGAAGGATACAATGCCACCTTGGAGTAGGTTACAACCGGAGCACCACCATCTTTCAAGGATTCAAGCTCTAGAAAGGGGAAAACAGGTCCATGAAGGAAATCTGAAAGAAGACTACACACAACATAACCCTAAACCCTGAAAACAGCAAATAATTACTCCTACAGGAAGGGTAAGCAGAAAAGGAATGAGGAGAGGGGCGGGAGTTCTTCCTAGGCCGGCCCTCAACTAGACCGGTCGGCTCGATCTGCTGCTCCCGCACGCGCGGGAGTGTATTGCACCCGGGTCAGATTTAGAGGAGGTGGGGCTGTTGATGGGCTATTTTTAGGTGAAATTGCTACCTTAAGAGAATCCTGTGACTACCCATTGCTGGTATTGGAGAACTGTTGAAATTATCAAAAAGAAAGAAAAAAAAAACGTAAGAGCAATTTCTTGCTGGCTTTTTGCATGTTTATAAAATCAAGATGTCCATGGCCAAGATTGTGATTGAAAAGTTCTTCAGTAAAATGATTTCAGGCTTTCAGCCTTTGGAAGCTGAAAATGAAGATACTTCTTATGCACCAAGGCTTGAATTCAGCTTTATCAGAATAAGTAATCCTAAAAGTTGAAGAAAGATTACTTGGAGAATTGTCACTAAAGTTGTTGATGAAAGAATTGTTATGGACGTATGGATAAAGTTATAACTCTTCAGAATTCTTCGGTGAACTATCTGTCTCCAGAAGAAATTTTATGCATTAAATGGCATAAAAGGATGATAAGGATAAGATTTTCTACCTGAACATTTCGATTAAAAAGTTTATTGTTTGTGATATTGTAGACCATGGTAATGTAAGACTCTAGTTTATGCAACCATAGTTAATGATTAGGCCTAGACATCATACACCATGCAAGTCATTACACCTTGGGTTTTTATTTATTTATTTATTTAATCATTGTCTTCTTGGGTTGTAATAAAAGAACTCTGAATTAGGTTTGATGGACAATGTCCTGAAAAAGTTCGACTGGGCAGCACATTTATATTTACCTATCATTTTACTACCATATAAATCTTAGCAGCGATCCAGAATCCTTGCATGCATGTCAAAACCAAGAGCAGTTCTTATTGTCTCGATGCTTTAAGAAACAACAACAACAACAACAACAAAGCCTTAATCCCCCTACGACACTCTAAGAAACATGAATTAAAATTTTAAAAAAAAAGTTAACGAATAAATTATAAATTGTGTTTATATTTCTTTTTAATCATAAATAATATAAACTAAAATACGCTACCTAATCTATGGATGAAAAGCTGTATATTCATATTGTAAAAGTTAAAATAATGGAATTTTTGATGTGATATGAAAGATTTGGGTGGTGTTAATGTTAAAATAAAATTTAGGTGTTAGATATGTAAGTGCGCAGGAATTGAATGCCCCTTAATTTAAACCAACAACTTTTGTTTTGCTCTTGTCGCAGCGTTCTCCGTTGTAGTGGGCCATAACCTGTAGAAACCATTAGTGGACCCAATATATTATGCAACTTCAAGAGCTAATGCATTAATGCTTTTTTATATGTATATTGGCCTTTGGTTTAGATTTTGTCTAATTTAAATCAATATTTGCCTTTAGGAAATGAATCTTATAATCTATTAGGAGCGTAAAAAATTGATTCGATGCGCCAACTCAAACCAAACTCGGCTAAATAAATCCAGGTTTGAGTTGGCCTGAATAATTTTTAGGTTGGTTTGGGTTATTAATACGAGCCTGTTTAATTTTTTGGTTACGTTTTGGTTGACCTATCAACTTAAAATCGACCTGCTAACCCAAAATTGACTCAAAACTGACCTGCTACCTTAATTTGACTTAATCAAACTGAATCTTACTCAAAATTAACATGAATTGTTATTATGCCTTATGGTAAATATGTTATATGGGCTGGATTCTAGTTGTATTTTCAGGCACATTTAATATTTGAGTCGGGTTCGGGTCAAGCGATTTCAACTGNAGACAGTTGCCGCCGCGCAGGCAACGAGAAAGAGAAGGCTGAGTTTGGAGACGATTTTTGATGCTGAGGTTTTCTGCGAGCTCTTCATCTTGTTTGGTTTTTCAGTTCTGATCCAGCTTCTGATTTATACTGAAGATTGGTGTGAAGTGTAAGTTCTTGGTTGCTTCTTTTTTTTTTTTTTTGGAATTTACATAATTAAGACTCAGTTCGGTCGAAGAAAGAGTTTAGTCATAGTTATAGCTGACGAAAAAGGGGAACTTTGAGAATTTCTGAGCAACTTCGCTGCAGATTCCATGCAGCAGAGCACCCTTGACCTCCGTGTCTCCATCATATATAAAAGTAAAATTGGAGAAATATAACGTGAATACTGATTTGTCAGTTAATCTCATCTTCAGGGAATAGAGGGTAAGATAAGAAGTTAAGAATAGTGCATAGTGATAAATAGTAAGATGGGATAATTGTGGTTTTTTCTGACCTCTCCGACACATCTTATATATAGAATGATCTTCTATTTATAGGGGAGATGATACAATCTAGTGATATTATATGTTTAACCATACTTAGGGCCCGTTTGGGGCAGTTTATAAGTGCGGCGGCGTTTTCACTAATCTTTTGGTTTGAGTTTTTAAACGCAGACCGCGGGTCGTCCCCCGCAGTCGACTCGTATGCCACATTTTAGGATAAGTTGTTTATCATGAAACACACAAACTGACCCAAACAGACCCTTAGTTGAGGGCGTTATAAAATATTTTTGATATTTTATTTGTTTCATATATCTGATTAGCTTTGTGAGTCTTGGTTTATGTGAATGAATATGCTCGACTTTGTGAGCCTTCGAGTCTTCTGTTGTTGAATCTTCCTTTGTCGTTATCGTCTCATATACATCGTCGGATTTATTTAAGAACATATTTAGTTCCTTGATTTTGTTACTTCTTGAGAGTGAAACTACGATGTGAATAAATGAATTTTAATTCAAAATTTTTTATTATATTTAATGACTCAATAATTGAACTCCCATGATTTTTGCGTCTTTTGTGCTGCTCTGTTTCGATGGCTCTGAAGTACTGTCACAGGGCCTTCAAGAGAGCAGGATTGGTTCGGTCAGCGTTGTTGGTTTGCCGAGCTTGATTGACTTTGGTTTTATCTGTAATTTATAGAAATTTTCTTTTTCTTTTTCAGTATTTATATAGAAACATGCGGGAAATAAAGTGAAGTTATCAGTTGGTTTTCACCCTAGTTTTTCGCAATTTTCTTTTATCGGCAATTTTATTTTTCTCATGATATATGTTTGATTTGTGAGGTTTGATGAGTCATCTTTTCTAAGAATGTCTTTGGTCGGTTTTGTTGAGTTACTGTCATGTTCAGGCGTTACACTTCCTATGCTTCGATTGTTCGGACAAGTTGTCGCCTCATATGGCTCGCACCTTTCGCCATGCATATTAAGCGGATATTGTTGCATCCGTCGCGGGGTAATTGCCAAGACTTGTTGTCTAGGGCATTCCTTTATTGTTTTGTCTCATCTAGACCGTCAGATCCCTACAGAATCAATGTGACCATAATTTTCATATACATAAAACTTAGCTTATTTTTTTTGAGAAAATATGCCTAAATTTTATTTTTGATCAAAATATCTCCTTTTTTTTAATTTAATTCATAACAATAAAAGAGAAAATAGATTTCATACGTCCCATAATAGACTAAAATGTGGAATTATGACTTATTTGTTTTTATGTTAAATGTATGCTAGAGATCTGTTGTGGGTTAAAACATCATTATTTTTTACCACTAATAATAATAATAATAATAAGTTTTTACATATATGCCATGAGAATTGCATTTCACTTCATGATGGTCAAAATTATGGTATTATTTATACGAAACTAAACATTCGAGTGGTATAAATGTAAAAAGTAAAGTTTAGGTGTTACATATGTAAATAAGTAGGAATTGTGCATGTGTATGTAAATGCCCCTGATTTTAATAGACTATACATGTCTCATTAGTCATTTAGGGAGAGAATATTTTGTCTGGACATTGCACTTCCGGACGGTCGGCCACTGGCGACATACATGTCATCGACGGGGGAAGTGGTCGCCGATAGTTGATCATCCGGATGTCTGGAAGTCCAGATGGAATATTTTTTCTCTTTTTGGGGTGTAAGAATCATGCCGATTCACGAGCCAGCTCAAGCTTGACTCGAGTTGCTCGTGAACTAAGCTCAAAAAGCTAACAAGCCATCCTCGTGCTAACCCCGACTAAGCTAGTTAGCTTGTGAGCCAGTCCGCTTACAAAATAATTAATAAAATGATACTAAATTTAATTAAAATTTAAGATTTTTTTAATATTAAAATATTTAAAAAAATAATATTTTACATTTTATAGGAAGTTATTTCTTATTAAATATATATTTATATTTCATTGAATTATTATTATTATTATCTCTTATTAAAGAAGCCGGTGCAGGGTTGATTTGATTTGTTTACACCTATAACTTATTTATTCTCTTGGAAAAGTACGCTTAATGTTCATTTGGGACCAAAATAACCTATTTATGGTTGTTAATACTAATAATAACAACATCATTAACAACAATAATAATAATTGATAAGTTAACAAAAAATTTAATCTTGAAACATAACACAAATCTCAAGACTATATTTTAAGTAAGAAACATTTAAATTTTGATAAAAAGTCATCCAGAGCTCTGATTTCAGCAAACTTATAGTCAAACTGATCGGCTCGATGAGATAGACCTAATGATTTGAAAACTAGTCCAATCCAAGTTAAATCAAGCTCAAATCAAGTCATTAAACCACCAATGGAAGATTTCTGGACATATTTGGAAGGTCAACCAATTGTCGACACTGAAAAGTTTATACTCGAATCGAGCGGTTTGACAAGACGAATCCAACAAGCCCAAGATCACTCAATGCTGACATCATTAAGGCAATCAAATGTCCATTAAACGCGGCATGATCGGAAGAAATTCTCTGGACCGTCAGATCAAAATGGTTGATATTTCTGCACTAATTGCATCAATAATCACTATAAATAGAGTCTCACCCCTTACATGAGGGAAGAGACTTGATAGAGAACTTGAGGCTTTGAGAAGGAGTTTAAGTCCAACATCATCTCTGCCATCGTTGATCGCCGTCAACCACCACCGACCGTCAGCAACCACCGTCGGCCTTCGTTGACCGCGTTCGGCCGCCGTCGACCATTGCCGATCACTACGGACCTCTGTCGACCACCGCCCATCGTCATTGATCACCGCCGAGCATCATTGACGTTCAACTACCACCACTGACCTCCGTCGATTACCGTTGGTCGTTGTCGACCACCCCCGATCGTTGTTGACCTCTGTCGACCACTGTCGATCGTCATCAACTGTCGTTGACTACCGCTAACCAGACGACTTCAGTCGACGTTGTACCTTGAAAAATCTTGTAACCCTTTTCCGTCTATGGGACAAGAGGCCTCTATAATCATCAACTGATAGTGAAATTTTTATAACTCGGCTAGGACCCATGGTTTTTTTCTTTTTATGGGTTTTCCACGTACAAACTGCTGGTGTAATCACATGTTGATTCTCTTTCATCTGAGTCTGTGTTGAATCCTCGTGCAAAGCTAAGACGATAATTCATTACTCTACCTACGTGAATTTTTTAGCACGCATCAATAATAATAACTAAAGAGAAATTAGGTTATATATGTCCCATATTAGTAGAAATTAGAGAAATATGACTGTTTATCGAGAAAGTATCAATATGAATCTCTGGGAGATCCAAAAGTTTATAATGAAGAAAAGTACAACTAAAGAGGATCCACCAAACACGAAGACTCATTTATCTAACCAGACAATGTTCTCTAAACCAAAGCCTAGGCCAATGTCGATCAGATGCAACCATCCAAGCTAGAGTTGACAAGACTAAAGACATCTAAATGGTCTGAGTATGAACCCATCGAGTCAAGATATGACAGAGGCACACAAACCAACTACCACAAGAAAACCCATCAGAGCTGGCAATGAACCTTCCGGTAGACCATACATGAAAAAATGCTCACAAAATTTCTAAATCATCCTCCCGCCTCTTAATGTTAGGGAGTGAGCTACATATTGAACTACGGTGATAATCTTCTACCCAATTGTTTAGCATCATTCAGTTGACCAAAGCTCTGAGCTGGAGATCGATGGTTTATAGTCAAACTAGATCAGCCGATCGACAGAGCCTAGTAAATTGAACAAATCTTACAAACCGGAAGTCAATCAAACGCTGATCGGTAATCTCAATTAAACACAACCGACCGAGCAAGCCTTGACAAACCGGGGCCCACCAATCCAAAAGGTAGCCGATTCATTAACTCGTACATGTAAACATCTAAAACATCCTATAATACCACTTTAAAAAAAAAAAGTCGAACATGTTATTTTACCCCCTATGACATAAATAGGGAACCATTTCATGAGATAGATAAAACATATGACTATTCATTCATCTTTTAAATTCTCTCNAATCATACTGTTTCTATAACATTGCATCATCCTTCTGGGGTAGTTGACGCTTGAATTTTGCGGAAATTTAGAGCGAATAGACCCTCGGCAAATAAGAGTTGGAAGAACTCATTAAACACAAAAAAATGCCAAATGAAGGAAATAAAATGCAAAATTAAGAACAAAATGAAATGCTTAAATTGTCATTCAAATTGATCTAAAAGAATAAGATTTTGAACAGAAAATAAACACATTACTGGACAATAAGGGTATACAGCTCGTCAACGAGCACAGACAGAACTTGTGATGAAATTTTTGTTCGCTTGCTTATATGAACATGGGTTTTCAAATGAATGGTTTGACTGTCGAACTTCATTTTAGAGGAACTAAAGACGACCTAAATTGAACACGTAATTGAATAACAAAGGGGCTTGCAATGAATTTGTAGCTCTCTTTTGAGCAAGTGCATAACTTGATCGCCAGCTTATGAGCAAGATTAAGACCCAACAGCTTGTATACGAGGATGAAGTAGATCTCCTTTTTGATATTCAAAACTTAATAAACCATGGGCTGCAAACAATAAAACCTATTGCTTTGAACAGTGAACATGATTCCAATTTGTCTTTATCCTATCAAATCCGCAAAATGAGTTAACAAGCATAATTCCAAATGAAGCTTTGGCACGTATCAGGATATTGGAGATCTTGCACATGCTTCGTGAGACATTCTTGAAATATATCACTTCGAAAGACGTGCAAATTATCTTGAACATCGTGCAAGTCTTCTACAACATAGTAAAGTTTCCAAAGTTTACGTGTNAATAACCCAAAGGGAAATATATAACATCTATATCTCCAATTAAACAAATCATAATAATTAGTTGAAGATAAAAGAAACGACATAAAATAGGAAAGGAAATAAATTCAATTCAAGGTAATAAATTCAATCCTCATAACTTCTAACAGTAATAAATTATTTCATAATATAACTTCTAACAAAACTTATATTATGTTAGAATATTTTTTAAAAAAAGTATTTTTGGAATTGAAGGTGGTAATAGTTCCTTAATGACACTCATCGAACATCAGTTTGAAAACAAAGAAATTGAACAAGATGGTAAGACATCCGACTTTTAGGTTTTGAACTTTAAAATTTAGATATATGAATAACGCAGTATAACCCACTAATGCTGATCTTGCCTTAGAAAGGTTTTTGTATTTATATATCTCACACCTAAACACATAACACTTAAATCTTTAATATCACATCAAAATTGGCACCTCTATCATTTTTTAAGAGTGAAGTGCCTCTGTCATTTTTTAAGAGTGAAGTGCACATTTTCATACACAGGTTTAAAGCATCGAATTACTATGTAAATATGGAAGTTTAGGTGCGAGATATGTAAATACATAAGAATCGTGCGCTACGTATAAATTTCCCTTTTCTTAATACTTTTTTTCTTTCCCTTTCACATTAACTGTTAGGTTGCACCATATGCATTATACTTTTTATTATGGATTTCNTTTGTGTCTCTAGAATTTGTTTTTGGAAGTTTTACATACACACAACTCTAACTCTTTTGTATTTTCATGTTTCTGATTAGGAAATGAGTAAATTTTTGGGTGCTATGTTTGTGTCGAATGAGTCTGATGGGGTATAATTGATTCTAAAATATCTAAGGGATAGATATTGCAGTTTTGTATATAACATTACAAATTTTGCGTGTCAGATTGTTAGTTTAACTAAAGAAATCTGCAAATAAGTTGTTTACAAAATGCACAAACCAAACAACTTATCAGAAACAGGGGCATAATGATTATTTATTCAGGATCAGCTATTTTCCAAACTCACAAACCAAACAGACAGACAGGTTATCCGGATCAGCTGTTTATCACCAGTTTATCAGGATAAACTGATTATCTGGATAAGCTGCAGCTGCCCCAAACAGACCCTTAGACTTGACAAAATAACCACCATTTTAAATTTAAAAAAGTGAAATACGCCTTTTATGCACAGGCAAGGTGGTATATTTGTAAAAAATTAACTTCAAGTGTTAGATATGTAAATACATAGGTGGCATGCATGTAAAAATTTAAATTTAAGTGTTAGATATGTAAATACATAGGAATTGAGTGTTATGTATGTAAATCCTCCTAAAACGTAATGTTTCAGTTTATATTTATATTGCAGAATAATGAGTTTTAAGAAATTAAAGCAATGTAGCGTCAAGGGGATGAAGACAAGATGCCACTATCTTTTGTTGAAGGCATTAAAATGAAGAATAATAGCTCAAATTGGAGGTCTTCTTAGAACATGAATAAAATTCTTCTTAGGTAATGGCTTAATTCAGGCAATAAGAAGTATGGATTTAGTAAGGATGACCTTTTATTTGTAGAGTCCAAATAGTGCTATATAATAG
>JXCR01096575.1:45210-71827 GCA_002079205.1 Phalaenopsis hybrid cultivar | reverse complement strand
TATATATATATATATATATATTTCGAGATAAAACGAGTCGAACGCGATCGAACAAAAGATTGATATTGTTCGACTCATTTGTAATTCAAGCTCAAAAAATTGTATCCATGTTCGACTCGTTTTCTTAACGAACGAATTGAACATGAGCTACTTAACGAGCCGAGCACAAGTTATTCACGAATGAGCTTTTTTGACAGCCCTAGTTGAAGGGCCATCTAATCAGTGAGAGCCAGTGGGAGTGCCATATAGGAAAAATTAGAGTCCATGGATTCCTTACTGCTAAATACCTTTCCCAATGATTCATATAAAAAAAAAAAAGAAAAAAAAAAAAGTTATGGATTGCTCTCTGTCATCAGTCAGTAATCCCTAAATAGATCAGAATCCCTAAACAGATCAGACTACAGGATAACTAGGGGTGACTTTTGTATTTATTATTGTAATTCTTTTTTTCATTTTTTTAATGCAATTTTGTATATAAATAGGTCTCCCGCATACTCATATAAAAAAGTGAAAAAAAAGGGTTAAGGATTGCTCTCTTGTTGTGGATCAGGAATCCACAGCAGATCAAACAACTGGATAACAAGGGCGTGGTTCTTTGTATTTGTTGTTATAATTATTTATTTCACTTGTTTTTGCATTTGTATCTTAGGATGTGATTGTAACACTCAAGCGTAAGATATGTAACTATCAGAGTTTAGATGTTAGATATGTAAATACATAATATTTGTATGGTATGTATCTAAATCTCCAATAATTTCTCACATGCAATGTCATTGCCAACACTCGCAGATATTTCCAGAACATTCCGGAACCAGTTTCAGAACCTGAGCCTGGGAGAGGATGCGCATGTTAGTGGCTGCCACAAATTATTAGGTGCAAATTTCTTACCAGCACCTCTTTGTTTATGCAATACCAGAGTACATAGTGAGAAACATAATTTTGTACTCCCATCATCACCATCAAATATAATTGCGTATATAACCCCGCACATTAATTATTTTTCATTAATTTGCGTCGCATTTTGCAGTCGAAATATATGTCTAGCCAGCTCTCAATTGATTATATTATTATTATATTTATAACATTTTGGTGTTATAAAATTATGTATGAGCACATGTATTTCACATTTAGAAAGCAATAATGATATTTTTGAAGTAATATTAAATATTTGACTGTTATGTGTGTAAATATGAAAGTTTAGGTGTTTGATATTGTAAATGCATAAGAATAATGTGGTATATATGTAATTGGTCTTGAAATTTTTAATGGTGAGAATAAATTTATTATTATTATTATTATTCATTATAATTTTGAAAAATTTTATTCTCTCCATAATAATTTTATAATAAATTACAAAAAAAAAAAAGTTGCAATCTCTTCAAAAGGATCATGCTATCATATTTGGAAAAAATATTACATCAGTACTACACACGTAGAGTAACGTGCGTAGCTAATAAAATTATGTCACGACACCCTGCGCGACAGAGAAAAACAACGGCGCAGTAACACGGGAAATATTCCCCTTCGTGTTATTCATGTGTTATTGTGTATTATTCATGTGTTATTGTGTCCTAGAAATATTTCTGGTGTTATAATAACACAATAACACATAAATAACACATAAATAACACACGATAACACATGAATAACACGGGGAAGAATATTCCCCGTGTTACTGCGCTGTTTTTTTCTCTGTCGGAATATTTCTCGTGTTATTCAAGTGTTATTGTATCATGAGAATATTTCCGTGTTATTTAAGTGTTATTGTGCGTTATTCATGTGTTATTTTGTCCTGAGAATATTCTTGATATTATAATAACACAATAACACATTAATAACACATGAATAACACGCAATAACACATGAATAACACGGGGGGAATATTCACCGTCTTACTGCGCCGTTTCTTTTTTCCTGTCGCGCGTGGCGTGATTTTATTAGCTATGTATGATATTTTTACGTGCGTAGTACTGATGTAATATTTTTTCAACATACTTGACTGTACATGAGGAGAAAATTTTGCATTCGTGAGGTGTGTGCAGCGCTGCGTACGTCAGGGTGTTCTATATATGATATTAGGGGATTATATCTGCGTTATATCTCATGTAATCTCTTTGTAACCTACTTTTAATATATAAATATATGAAAACAGAACTCTGAAACTTAATTATAAATTATAGACAGGTTACAAAGAAATTACAAGGATAATAAAGCTGATATAAGCCTCCAATATCTTCGGAACAATCTCTCTAAAGCACACAACTCTTCGTAAGCCTTGCACAAGTAAGAGGCAGGCAAATTTTTCTGCCCGTACACGAGGTACATAATATTTTATCTATGAACTCAATACTGTCTCCATAATCAGACTTGTTCAGCACAAACCTTCTTCTTCTCATCCCCAACCTCCGCCGGCAAACCGTACAGCGTCAGACCATATAAACCGCCAATGACAACAGAGAGAACGACGACCAGAACCCAAACCGCTTCCCGCGTCGGCAAAATCACGGCCATCCAACACACCACGCCCGCGCTAAGCGCGGTGGCCAGCCCCCAAACCGCCGCCTTTATCCCCGCCGCCCCCTCCCCCGCCTCCTCCCGCTTCTCCCACCACCACTTGCACGCCAGCAGCGCTGCATGCGTCGCGTAGACAAACACCACGAAGCCGAAATTCAGCGGATTGCGCCGCACGTTGTAGACAGTTGCCGCCGCGCAGGCAACGAGAAAGAGAAGGCTGAGTTTGGAGACGATTTTTGATGCTGAGGTTTTCTGCGAGCTCTTCATCTTGTTTGGTTTTTCAGTTCTGATCCAGCTTCTGATTTATACTGAAGATTGGTGTGAAGTGTAAGTTCTTGGTTGCTTCTTTTTTTTTTTTTTTTTTTGGAATTTACATAATTAAGACTCAATTTGGTCGAAGAAAGAGTTTAGTCATAGTTATAGCTGACGAAAAAGGGGAACTTTGAGAATTTCTGAGCAACTTCGCTGCAGATTCCATGCAGCAGAGCACCCTTGACCTCCGTGTCTCCATCATATATAAAAGTAAAATTAGAGAAATATAACGTGAATACTGATTTGTCTGTTAATTTCATCTTCAGGGAATAGAGAGTAAGATGAGAGAGAGATTAAGAAGAGTGCATAGTGATAAATAGTAATATGGGATAATTGTGGTTTTTTCGTCCTATAGGACACATCTTATTTATAGAATGATCTTCTATTTATAGAGGAAGATGGTACAATCTAGTGATATTATATATTTAACCATGCTTAGTTGAGGGCGTTATAAAATATTTTTGGTATTTTATTTGTTTAATATATCTGATTAGCTTTGTGAGCCTTGGTTCATTTGAATGAATATGGTCGGCTTTGTGAGCCTTGGAGCCTTTTGTTGTTGAATCTTCCTTTGTAGTTATCGTCTCATATACATCGCCAGATTTATTTAAGAACATATTTAGTTCCTTGATTTTGTTACTTCTTGAGAGTGAAACTACGATGAGAATAAATGAATTTTAATTCAAAAATTTTTATTATATTTAATGACTCAATAATTGAACTCCCATGATTTTTGCGTCTTTTGTGCTGCTATGTTTCGATGGCTCTGAAGTATTGTCACAGTGTCTTCAAGATGGTAGGATTGGTTCGATCAACGTTGTTGGTTAGCCGAGCTTGGTTGACTTTGGTTTTATCTGTAATTAATAGAAATTTTCTTTTTCTTTTTGAGTATTTGTATAGAAACATGTTGGAAATAAAGTGAAGTTATGAGTTGGTTTTCACCGGAGTTTTTCACAATTTTCTTTTATTGGCTATTTTCTTTTTCTCGTGATATATGTTTGATTTGTGAGGTTTGATGAGTCAGCTTTTTTAAGAATATCCTTGGTCGGTTTTGTTGAGTTACTGTCATGTTCAGGTCTTACACTTCCTATGTTTTGATTGGTCGGACAAGTTGTCGCCTTATATGGCTCGCACCTTTCGTCATGCATATTAAGCGGATATTGTTGCAGCCTTCGCACGGCAATTGCCAAGACTTGTTGTCAAGGGAATTCATACGCTACCCGTTGCATATCTTGTCACTCACGAGTAGGGAATTGCTGCTAGAGCTTGAACCGTTTTGAGTTAAGAGAGATAGATTTTTACTATGTGTGACGATGCTTGAGCATTGAAAGCCGGTTCTTGTGAATTTTGTTGATTTGAAAAAATTCGCCATTGTCTGACTTTTAAGAAGATTGAATCAATCAGATTTTGAGTGTTGTTGTCGATTTTGTTTGTTTAAATGAACTATTACTAACGAGTCAACCCGAGTTCCCCGAGTGTCAATTGATTCCTGGAAGAACCATTACATGAACTCCCCAAGTTTCCAGGTATCAATCGAACCAAAGATTATGTGTACAATTAGGAAAATTTTTTATTTTTTATGAACTTGAAAATAGAATAATAGATTTTTAATGATAGCATGTTTTTATCACTAGTCACGATATCGGTCCTCACTCCCTCAGTGGTACACTTTGTCAGTCATTTGGTCATTTGAGTATCATTGTGAGTCTTCAAGGCGAGCTCGAGCTGAGTGGTAAGGATTGTGCCTCAGTTCCCTCCTTTCTTCATGGGTGGTTCTTTTAGGTGAATGGCGGTTGGCTCGCTCAGTTCTTAATACATGGGAGTTGCATTCCTCTGTTGATTTGTGATTGTTGGCTAGTTCCAAATGCTTGGCTAGAGTCTCCAGTCACTACAGTCCCAACGCATAAAAGAACGGTCCTTCCTTTAGCTCTTGAGTCAGGGCAGCATGGGCTACTGCGGGCTCCAAGTCCCATACTTCCAACATCTCGTTCTAGAAGCATGTGATGAACTAGTGGAGGCTCTGCTCTGTTCTTGTCGAATCTGCAGGATGACCTGCAAACTTTTATGAGGCTTTCAAGCGTAGCAAATTGTGCCACAAATATTCACTTTAAGTCGGCGAATGATGTGATCATTCTTGGTGGTAAGGTGTTGAAACATCTGAGGGTCAACCCCACCCCCCCCCAACATGGCGAAGAGAAGATGCACTTTTGTGCGTCATCAGTCCTCAACAGACACACTGTCCACTCAAGTGAGGCTATATAGTTGGTTGCATCAGTTATGCCTTTGTAGGACTCTACTGTCGAGATCTTGAACCTCGTTGGTGGCTCGATTTCGAAGATTTGTCGAGAGAATGCATTCTCTAGCTTTCAGGGCGCCTCAATGTGCCGGAGCTGATGTTGATCGTCAAATGGTCGATTGGTGTCGACCAGGCACTACCATCGACACTACCAAAGTATTAATGTTGTTTGAACAGTGTTGGCCCTTCCTCTCTGAGGTACTACTCTCTTCCCCAATCCAGCGCATGTCAAATAACATCCAATAATTGATCATTCAACTCTTGTATTTGTTGGTTCACAAATTCTCAGGTGCACTCTATGTTGTTGTTGTTTTTGTTGTCGGTTTTTTGTTCGTGTCTGCTTCTCTTCTTGTTTGTGACATGATCCACATTCACTACACAGTTTAAGATATTGAATCCTGATTTATCTTTGAATCACGGCTTAAGAAAATAGAGCATAAGAGAAAAGAAAACAGAGAGAGATAATGATTGCGTCTTCCCGGGCCTCTTGACTTATCTTATTCATTAAATGATCTCCTATTTTATTCATAGAATGATCTTTTATTTGTTTTTATAACCTACTTCAATGAGGGCGTCACAAAATACTCCTGGTATTTTATAAGTGCAGTATATCCGGTCGACTTTGTGAGTCTTTAGGCCTTATTTCGGTGGGCATTCCATTATTGTTCCGTCTCCTCTGGACTACCAGATTCCTACAGGATCAATGTGATCATATTTTTCATATACATAAAACTTAGTTTATTTTTTTGAGAAAATAGACATAAACTTGAGTTTTTACATATATGCCATGGGAATTGCATTTCACTTCTTGATGGTCAAAATTATGGTATTATTTATATGAAACAAAATATTTGAGTGGTATAAATGTAAAAAAGTAAAGTTTAGGTGTTACATATGTAAATAAATAGGAATTGTGCATGTGTATGTAGATGCCCCTAATTTTAATAGACTATACATGTCTCATTAGTCATTTAGGGAGAGAATATTCCGTCTGGGCACCGCACTTTCGGACGGTCGACCACTGGTGACATACACGTCATCGACCGCGGAAGTGGCCGCTGATAGTTGGTCATCTGGATGTCTAGAGACGGAATATTTTTTCTCTTTTTGGGTTGTAAGAATCATGTCGATTCATGAGCTAGCTCAAGCTTGACTCTAGTGGCTCGTGAACTAAGCTCAAAAAGCTAACAAGCAAAGCTCAAGCGAGCCCCGACTAAACTAGTTAGCTTGTGAGCCAGTTCGCTTAAAAAATAATTAATAAAATGATACTAAATTATATTAAAATTTAAGATTTTTTTTAATATTAAAATATTTTAAAAAATAATATTTTTAATTTTATAGGAAGTTATTTCTTATTAAATATATTTTATATTTCATTGAATTATTATTATTTTTTCTTATTAAACAAGCCTGTTCAGGCTTGATTTGACTTGTTTACACCTATAACTTATTATTCTCTTGGAAAAGTACTTTTTTTGGGATCAAAATAACCTATTTATGGTTGTTAATACTAATAATAACAACATCAACAACAATCATAATAATAATTGATACGTTAAAAACAAATTTTTATCATCTGACATGAATCTTGAAACATAACACAAATCTCAAGACGATATTTTAAGTAAGAAATATTTAAATTTTGATAAAAAAATTATCCAGAGCTCTGATTTGAGCAAACTTATAGCCAAACTGGCCGACTCGATGAGACAAACCTAATGATTTGAAAACTAGTCCAATCCGAGTCAAATCAAGCTTAGAGCAAGTCATTAAACCACAATTGGAAGATTTCTGGATATATTTGGAAGGTCAAGTCCAACATCATCTCTGTCATCGTCGATTGCCGTCAACCACGACCGACCGTCGTCGACCACCGCCGATCACCGCGGACCTCTGTCGACCACCGCCGACCGTCATCGATCACCGCCGAGCAACATCAACGGTCAACGACCACCACTGACATCTATCGATTACCGTCAGCAATCGTCGGCCACCCCTCATCGTCGCTGACCTCCGTTGGCCACTGCCGATCTTCATCAACTGTCGTTGACCACCGCTAACCAGACGTCTTCAACCAACGTTGTATCTTGAAAAATCTTGTAACTCTTTCCCGCCTATGGGACAAGGGGCTTCTATAATCATTAACTGATATTGTAATTTTTATAACAGTGGTCAGACCCCGTAGTTTTTTCCCTTTACAGGTTTTCCATGTAAAAACTTCTGGTGTCATCACAGGTTGTTTCTCTTTCATTTGAGTCTGTGATGAATCCTCGTGCAAAGCTAAGACGATAATTCATTACTCAACCATCACGAATTTTCTAGCACGCATCAATAATAATAACTAAAGAGAAATTAGGTTATATATGTCCCATAATAGTAGAAATTAGAGAAATATGATTGTATATCGAGAATGTATCAATATGAATCTTCAGAAGATCCAAAAGTTTATAATGAAGAACAGTACAACTAAAGAGGATCCGCCAAACACGAAGACTCATTTATCTAACCAGACGATGTTGTCTAAACCAAAGCCTAGGCCAATGTCAATCGGATGCAACCATCCAAGCTAGAATTGACAAGACTAAAGGCATCCATATGGTCTGAGTCTGAACCCATTGAGTCAAGATATGACAGAGGCACACAAACTAACTGCCATAAGAAAGCCCATCAGAGCTCGCAATGAACCTTCTGGTAGACCATACATGAAAAAGGCTCACAAATTTTCTAAATCATCCTCTCGCCTCTTAATGTTAGGGAGTGAGCTACATATTGAACTACAATGATTAATCTTCTGCCCAATTGCTTAACATCATTCAGTTGACCAAAGCTCTTAGCTGGAGATTGATGGTTGATAGTCAAACTAGATCAGCCGATCGACAGAGCCTAGTCAATTGAACAAATCTTACAAGCCTAAAGTCAATCAAAGGCTGATCGGTTATCTCATATAAACACAACCGACCGAGCAAGTCTTAACGAAGTAGATATTTTGTGCATAGCATGCCTAAGAATTTATTTTGGATAAAAATATATTTATATTAATTGCAAAGTAAATAATTAATGTTTGCTTTAGACAATACAATTTTAATTTTCATCGAATATTATAAAAATATTATTTAAATCAGATATACACGAATTAAAAATTATAATAAAGGAGTAATATGCAATTTGAAATAATAGTAATCAAATCTCTCGGCTGCAGTCTAGCAAGAATAGGGCTATCAAAAAAGCCCATTGTTCACGAACAGTTCGTGTTTANGGCTCGTTCGTTAAGAAACGAACACGAACAGTGACTTCACAAATAATTTCAAACACGAGCTTATTTCAAACATATTAAATTTTAAACGAACTGAACACGAACACAAACTCTGTTCATTCGTGTTCAGTTTATTTGCACCCCCTAATCAAGAAGCATACTCTAATAATATCTCATAATTATACAATTATGTTCGGTAAAAAAGCTGTCGCATTAAACGTAAAATGAATATAAAATGGAAGCATATTATTTATTATATTTGCACCGAACGTCCCCAATATAAATATTTTAATTAAGTTCCCATTAAATATGATTTAAAAGCAAAAGAAAAAATTTGCTCGCCGTTGCCGGGGATCGAACCCGGGTCACCCGCGTGACAGGCGGGAATACTCACCACTATACTACAACGACTGTGTTGATAATTTTTGTAGACCTAATTTATTTAAAGTGTACAACATCATAAGACTCTTTTGTCATAATGCTAAAAATTATTGCAAGGTTTCATTTTTTTTTTATTTTAGAACTCAATCAATAATTTTTCAGTGATAAATTCTTCTACATGTTATATATGTATGATTTTATTATTTTCTTTGTTTTAATTGACAACTTTTATGTTTATTATTTATTCTTATAATATAGGCAATATAAAGTATCTTTTGATGCATTATCAATAATTTTTTTTTTATCAAGCACGAATCACTTACCTACTGGGTCTGGCCCGATATTGAGACATAGAAGTCAATGCACATGCTTATGACAAACTTGAGGACACACATTGCACAGTCAAATTGTTCAGTGGATCTAAGGCGTGACCCGGATTGAGCGCACGTGTATTGAAGTGATGCGATTGTCACACTTTGGGTAGGCTTGAAATGCAAACCATCCTTGAAGAAGAAACACGAGTCTCGTGGTGAATTTGCGAGAAGCGGTGACTCTGACAAGGCACTTGAGAGTATTGAGCATGCAAAATGCTATACGGGCAAATCTTGTAGGGTTGAACAAGCAAATGTGCGAACACATGCAACATGCAAGTGACTGTTGATTGGGCCTTGGTGGCCGATCGAAGCAAAGTGATTTGGTTTTGTGTCGAGTTTTAGCGGTCGTCGAACCAAGAGATTAGTTTTGTGATCGAGCCTTGGTAATCGATCGAACTAAAGTGGTTTAGTTTTGTAACTGAGCCTTGGCGGTCGGTCGAACTAAAGTCGTTTGGTTTAGTGATCGAGCCTTGGTGGAAGTCAAACCAAATGATTGGTTTTATGACTAGACCTTTGTGGCTGGTCGAACCAAAGTAGGTGGTTTTATGATCGGACATTGATGGTCGGTTCAACAAAAATGATCGGTCGATTGGGTCGGGGCGGCCTATACCCATTTGGGTGCATATGCAAAGGTGTCATGCAAGACATGCAAGAAATGCATAAAAAACAACATACAAAAGACATGACATGCAAGTGTAGTTGGCCAATTGATCCTTTATGTTGACCGATGAGGTCAATCAGGTGCTATGGCCAAGAGGGGAGGTCGGGCTAGAGAGGCTAATCAGACCAAAATAATTGTTAAACCTGGCCAGAGCGGCTGAGCAGATCGAAATTGTTGGTTGAATGGGCCGAGGCGGCCAGACCTACCCAAGTGGTCGGTCGATTAGGCTGTAGCTATCGGTCGACCTAAGTCGTCGATCGACCGGGCCGAGGTGGTCGGTTCAACCTAAGTGACACATGAAAATGTGTTCAAACATACATGCATATGCAAACATCCGTGCTCAATTGCATGCTTTACTCATACTAATAATCTCACGGGAAAACTCTAAAGGTAATTGACAAGTTAAAGCGGGCGTTGCTACAAAGCGACCGGTGACCACTACTATCTGTCAGGTGCAAAAGATTTTTGTTGGGGAAAGCCTTCGTGGCGTAGGGGAAGTTAAAGTCTTGAGACTTTCTGTTATCTGCGCCCAAATGGTGGAATTCACTCTTCTCGTCATGAGGGAGAAATTGCCAGAGCTAACACGAGATTAAACAATCCCTGCTGTTTGGATTTGGGTCTAGAAAGAAAAAGATAGGTTCACTCTTTCAATTCACAAGGGAAAGTCCACAAAGAGCTCGTAATCCTACATTGGCTTCCTTTAAGTACAACAAAAGCTTATCCTAATATCTCTACCTGACCTAGGGGTTATAAAGAATTGCAAGAGATCAAGAAGTTTCACCTTCGTGACAGTTGCTCATAGCGTTCTCTTTGGTTGTTCGAGCTCCGGTGAAGTCCCGACTAGATTTTGTCTGCTCCTTCTCTAAACGATAAATATTTTCTCCTCTAGAAGGAGAGTCTGGTGTGGTTCCAACATATTTCTAAGCTCCATTGAGGTTCCGCGAAGCTCCGACAATCCTTCCCCAAACTATGTAGAAGCTCTCCTTCACCGTAGAAGAGAAGAAACCTTGATTCTTTGTTAGCCAAGCCCTTCCTCTAGAAAACTTCGCTCACACTCAAAGAAAATGGTGGAGGAAGAGGAGGAGGGTGAAGAAAGAAAGCTTTCTTGGTGGAAATGAAGAAGGAGAGAAAGAAGATGAAAACATTGTTGTAGGAAGGAAGCCCTAAATCTCACTTTTCTCTCAAGCTCTTCACCACAAGGAAGCTCCCAAGCTTTTTATCCAACAGGAAGAGGAAGAAGAAGCAACTCCATGCCCTCTCCAACATGTCTAAATGTCGATGAAGGAGTCTTGGAGGAGCTCAAGCGACTCAAAATCCATTCAACCCAAAATTTCCCCTTATTTTGCTTAAATTGGCATGCTACCTTTTTTAAAACCCTTCCAAAAAGGGTTTAATCATCCCTTTCTCTCCCCCTAAGCGAATCTCCACATTAGCTAAGAAATTATGTAGTTTTGGCTGTCTAGGGAGGTGTGCGAGGGTCAAAATCATGAAAATCACGGGATAAATTGGGGGCAGAAAATGTCCTGACTCCTATGGGCTGGGTTCTAGCACCTATGTGTTGGGTCTGACACTTGGGTGCGGGGCACATGACACATACTTTCTGCCCTCTCGGTTTCCAAATCCAGAAAATGTCCTGACTCCTATGGGTTGGGTTCTAGCACCTATGTGTTGGGTCTGACACTTGGGTGCGGGGCACCTGACACATACTTTCTGCCCTCTCGGTTTCCAAATCATTTTTGGGCTGTTTCGGCCTCCTAGGTACTGGAAACGAGCGCCTAGGCATTGGGACCTAGCGTCGGGTTCCTATCGGCTCGGTTTTGAGACCATTTTAGGTTGTTTCGAGTGCCTAGGCGCCAGGACTTAACGATGGGGCTCTAGGGTCTAGCGCAGGGGGGTGTCAGGGTCCAACGTAAGGGCGTCAGGCTAGTCCGATGTCTGTGAAGGGTTTTTTGATTCATAAGCTAAGAGATACTATATATGACTAAAATATGGTCCCATAACTCTAAAAATGAAAAATTTAAACTACCTTTTTTTGGGACTTTCGTTGTTGGTGGTCGCTCCGGACCACGGGACAGGTAGGGTGTTCTAAACCGTAATTTTTGTCTGGTTGTTCATAGGAAGGTATTTGTCAATCTAGAAGCCACAGAAAGTTGTTTATTGCTAGAATAAGACCCCGTAACTCAGAAACAAACATTTTGGGTTTCAAACTGTGGTTTTTGGTGCCAATGAGAGTTACAGACCTCCTTAAAGGAAAAATTTGTCCGTACCCGATTTTTAAAAAAAATATGTGTGAGAGATCTTGGCGACTGCCCTTGGCCATGGAAGGTTATGAATGGAGGGGGGATGACCTTCAAACTTTAGAATGATCATTATATGTCCCATTTTTTTCAAACTTAAAATCGTACTATGGTGAATTCTCCCAAGTAGGACTGAATCGGTCCCAATCCTAATTCCGTGCTCAAGGCACATACCAGGAGGTCCAATTGGATGCCTCGGATGACGGGAAGCTGAACACAATCATGTGTTGTTTAATTAGACACCCTTTATATGCAACATCAAAATTAATGCCAACACAAATGACCAAATTTTTTTCTTCGCTTTACTAAGATGTGAAGCAATTAAAATCATCCGAGAAAATTTTTATTTTCATTTAAATGATAAATTAAAGGGATATTTTATAATCATTCCATTAGACTCTAGTTATCTTTTCATCTCTAAATGAACATAAGATCAAAGAAATATGTGTATTTCTTATGAACCATGATGGTAATTAATTGCGAAGGGGAACAATGATGGAGATAAGACATCAAGAGTTTACTTTTCTTAATTACAATATGTTTAGTTTAAATTATAATTTTTAAATTAATAGGTATTAGAAATTTGCAATTAATTACCCAAAATATTTAGTGCTTGGCCCAAAAAAAAAAAAAAAAACTATTTGATTAAGATAACAAAGTCTTGTTTCTTATATGGATTTAAAACATAATACAACTCACATTAAATAATGCAAGGTAGAAATTGCAATTTGGAATATGATTTTTATAGAAATTATGACTTTACACAATTATTACATAAAACTTCAATTATAAAAGTGTAAAGTCATTCTTGAATGCAAAATACTATTGAAAAATGTAATAGTTTGATGAGCAACATTTTGCTCTAGAATAACATGACAAAATATAGCTTGCAATAACGACCCTAAAGGATTGCATAGAAAGCTTGCAAATTGCAACAATGACTCGGCTTGTGATGACCGTTGCACAAGTTCAGATGTTCGGGTGATTGTAACCAGATATTAGTGGTCAAATGATTATGGTTGGATGAAAATGGTTGGGTGACAATGATATGACATCCAAAAGTGGTCAGGTGATAATAGCTTGGTGATGATGACCATATGATAATGGTTGAAAAGTAATAAGTACGTAATGATGCTTGTAGTCATATATTAGACAGAGTTGTAAATTTTTTTAGATATTTAAACTCTCTCGTCATCCAAAAGTGGTCAGGTGATAATAGCTCGTGTGAAGAATCATGCTCTACATATATATTTTAAAAGAAATATTTTAATTATTTTGACAAAAGAATTCTTTTAGAATTCCCATATTGATTGCTTTAATCATAATTCATTTATTTAATATTTATAAACTCTATTGATTTCAGAATTGAATGACCTCGGGCTTGTTGGACTTTTTTGTTGAGATGTTTGATTTAACTATAAAAATACAAGGTTGAGAGATAATTTTTACTTATTAAATAGTACTTCATAAATTTTTATTGTATTTCAAATGCTCGTTGTATGCTTATTTGTTCGCTTTTAGTGTTGTTGCATTATCTTGTTAAGACTTTTAAGTTGACTATATTCGCATGTCAGAAGATTCATGACAATAGAATGATGATTTAATGTATTAGCATTGTATGAAGATCCATTACACACACAAATTAAAAAAAAAAAGTAACAAGAGGAGACATTAAGATTTTTTACGTGGAAAATTCCTAGAAAAGTAAAAAACCATGAGGCCTAGACCAATCAAAATAATAGATGATATGTTTATATGTACATAGGTCCACTCTTCTCGTAAAATAAAGAATATTGAATTACAAAACTGATAATCTCATATGTACAATAGTAGTATAACCATAATAGTCACAATCGGGCTAAAATAAATATAGTTATTGCTTATAATATTAATAATTAGTCAAAAAAATTGTTGTTGGTTGTTGTAACAATAGTAATGATCACAAAAGCCGTAGTTGGTGGTTGCAATAATATAGTTGGCCACAAAGGCTATGGTTGGAAGTTGTAACAGTGGTAGTTGGTCATATATGTCATAACTGGTGTCTGTAATATCATCAATTGGTCACATAGGTCGTATTTGGTGACTACAATAGAANGCCGTAGTTGGTGGTTGCAATAATATAGTTGGCCACAAAGGCTATGGTTGGAAGTTGTAACAGTGGTAGTTGTTCATATATGTCATAACTAGTGTCTGTAATATCATCAATTGGTCACATAGGTTGTATTTGGTGACTACAATAGAGGAAGTAGTTTGAAGTTGTAAAAGTGCTGATCTCATAGTCTGTAGTTGGTGACTATAACATCGTTAGTTGGTCACATATGTTATAGTTGATGACTATAACAACATTAGTTAGCCACAAAGGTCGTAGTTAGTGATTTTAATAATGTTATCGTAGTTGGTGACTATCATATCATCAGTTGGTCACATAGACTCTAGTTGATGACTGCAATAGCACTAGGTAGCCACATGGGGTGAGTGAAATATCATTAGTTGGTCATAGAGACTGTAGTTGGAAGATGTAACATTAATAGTTGGTCACATAGGTCATGGTTCGTGGTTACAAGTGCAACTGTCGACCATAAATGCTGTACTTGAAGTATAATGGTTGCAAAAATGGGTCTCCAATGGCCGGTGGTCAACGAGGGGGGTCAGTGATGACCAACGATGATTGACGATGGTCAATGATGGTCGACGACTACAAAGACATAATTTATTATCGAGTCTTCAGTAAATATTTTATATGCTATAACCAAATTTAGGATATGACGTTTACAAGCAGCGATCGCCATCAACCAAAGGTCGGCATCTATAGAGGTAAGAAGTTATTGTGGGGTCTTCAATATAAGCGTTATAGGTTATAGTTGTATTTGAAGTACAATTTTCACAAATAGAGATCGCCGACGACAAGAGGTTGGTGGTGGCAAGCAGGGATAGCAACCAGTGATCGACAATGACTGACATGCTATGGTCGACCGTGGTCAGCCGCTACGGAGACCAAAAGTTATCACCGAGTCTATTTATAACATATATGGGAGGAGCATTTTGATATTTTGGAGAAACAAATTTCCNCTATTAATATTAGAGATGTCAAACTGGCTCGTCTTTTACGAACAGCTCGTGTTCGGCTCGTTCGTTTAGAGAAGAACACGAACAACGACTTCACGAATAATTTCGAACACAAGTTTATTTCAAACATATTAAATTTCAAACGACCTGAACACGAACACAAACTCTGTTCATTCGTGTTTGGATTGTTTACACCCATAATCAACCATACTCTAATAATGTATCATAATCATACAATTATGTTCGGTAAAAAAGCTGTCGCATTAAACGTAAAATGAATATAAAATGGAAGCAGATTATTTTTAATTAAGTTCCGATTAAATATGATTTAAAAGCAAAAGGAAAAGTATTTTCGCCGTTGCCGGGGATCGAACCCGGGTCACCCGCGTGACAGGCGGGAATACTCACCACTATACTACAACGACCGTGTTGATTATTGGTACAAAACTATTTTATTTAAAATATAATGAGTAAAGAAATCAATATAAAAGAATTCGAAAAAAAAAAACCATATCATAAGACTCTTCTGTCATAATGCTAAAAATTATTGCAAGGTTTCATTTTTTTTTTCTTTTAGAACTCAATCAATAATTTTTCAGTGATACATTCTTTTACATGTTATATATGTATGATTTTATTATTTTCTTTGTTTTAATTGACGTCTTTTATTTATTTATTATTCATTCTTATAATATAAGCATCATAAAGCATCTTTTGATGCATTATCAATAATTTTTTTAATCAAGCACGTATCACTTACCTATTGAGTCTGGCCGGCTATCGAGACATAGAAGGCAATGCACATGTAGATGACAGACTTGAGGGCACACATTACACACTCAAATTGTTCAGTGGATCTAAGGCGTGACCCGGATTGAGCACACGTGTATTGAAGTGATACGATTGTCACTAGAGAGAATCATACTTTGGGTAGGCTTGAAATGCAAACCATCCTTGAAGAAGACACACGAGTCTCGTGGTGAATTTATGGGAAGTGACGACTCTGAGAAGACACTTGAGAGTATTGAGCATGCAAAATGCTATACGGGCAAATCTTGCAGGGGTGCACAAGCAAAAGTGCAAACACATGCAACATGCAAGTGACCATTGATTGGGCCTTGGTGGCCGATCGAAACAAAATAGTTTGGTGGCCGATCGAAACAAAATAGTTTGGTGTTGTGTCGAACCAAGGGATTAGTTTGTGATCGAGCCTTGGTAATCGATCAAACTAAAGTGGTTTGGTTTTGTAACCGAGTCTTGGCGGTTGGTCGAACCGAATTCGTTTGGTTTTGTGACCGAGCTATAAAGGTCAATTGCAAGCTTTACCAAATGATTTTGTTCAAACATACATGCATATGCAAACATCTGTGCTCAATTGCAAGCTTTACTCATACTGATAATCTCACGGGAAAACTCTAAAGGTAATTGACATGTTAAAGCGGACGTTGCTACAAAACGACCGGTGACCACTTCTATCTGTCAGGTGCGAAAGATTTTTGTTGGAGAAAGCCTTCGTGACGTAGGGGATGTCAAAGTATTGAGACTTTATATTATATGCGCCCAAATGGTCGAATTCACTCTTCTCGTCATGAGGACGAAATTGCCAGAGCAAACACGAGATTAAACAATCCCTGCTGTTTAGATTTGGGTCTAGAAAGAAAAAGATAGGTTCACTCTTTCAATTCACAAGGGAAAGTCCACAAAGAGCTCCTAATCCACATTGGCTTCCTTTAAGCACAACTAAACCCTATCCTAATATCTCTACCATACCTAGGGGTTATAAAGAATCGCAAGGGATCAAAAATTTTCACCTCGTGACAGTTGCTCATAGCGTTCTCTTTGGTTGTTCGAGCTTCGGTGAAGTCCCGACTAGATTTTGTCTGCTCCTTCTCCAAACGATAAAGATTTTATCCTCTAGAAGGAGAGTATGGCGTGGTTCTGACATATTTCCATACTCCAGTGAGGTTTCACGAAGCTCCGACGATCCTTCCCCAAACTATGTAGAAGCTCTCCTTCACCGTAGAAGAGAAGAAACCTTGATTCTTTGTTAGTCAAGCCCTTCCTCTAGAAAACCTCACTCACACTCAAAGAAAATGGTTGAGGAAGAGGAGGAAGGTGAAGAAAGAAAGCTTTCTTGGTTGAAATGAAGAAGGAGAGAGAAGACGAAAGAGAGTGTTGTGGGAAGGAAGTCCTAAATCTCACTTTTCTCTCAAGCTCTTCACCACAAAGAAGCTCCTAAGCTTGTTATCCAGCAGTAAGAGGAAGAAGGAGCAACTCCAAGCCCTCTCCAACATGTCAAAATGCCGATGAAGGAGTCTTGGAGGAGCCCAAGGGACTCAAAAGCCAATCAACCCAAAATTTCCCCCTTATTTTGCTTAAAGTGGCATGCTACCTTTTTTAAAACCCTTCCAAAAAGGGTTTAATCATCCCTTTCTCTCCCCCTAAGCCAATCTCCACATTAGCTAAGAAAATATGTAATTCTGGCTGTCTAAGGAGGTGTGCAGGGGTCAAAATCATGAAAATCGCGGGATAAAATGGGGGCAGAAAATGTCTTGACTCCTATGTGTTGGGTTCTAGCACCTATGCGCTAGGTCTGGCACCTGGGTGTGGGGCACCTGGCACATACTTTCTGCCCTCTCGGTTTTCCAAATCTTTTTTGGGTTGTTTCGGCACTGGAAACGGGTGCCTAGGCACTGGGACCTGGCGTCGAGTTTCTATCTGCTCGGTTTTGAGACCATTTTAGGTTGTTTCAGGTGCCTAGGAACCAAGACTTAACGATGGGGCTCTAGGGCCTAGCGTTGGGGGTGTCAGGGTCCAACGTAAGGGCCTCAGGCTTGTCCGATGTCTGTGAAAGGTTTTTTTTTTTATTCATAAGCTATGAGATACTATATATAACTAAAATAGGGTCCCATAAATCTAAAAATAAAAAATTTTAAACTGCCTTTTTCTAGGACTTTCGTTACTGGCAGTCGCTCTGGACCACGGGGCAGGTAGGGCGTTCTAAACCCTAATTTTTGTCTTANTCTCTCTGCGCTCTTCGTGGAGGTGGGAGAGGATTGGAAGAAGAGCCCCAGTGGAGATGGTGGACGGAGAGATGGCCGGCGATGAGGGAGAGGGACTGCGAAAGATGAGGCAGAAGATCGCAGACCAATCGAGGAGAGTGGCGGAAACGAAGGTGAAATTGTCGAAGCAGGCGGAGCAGACGAAGGAGATCTTATCGAAGCAAGCTGATAAGATCGCCAAGCGAGCAGAGGAGCATGAGAGATTTATAACGAAGGTCGCATATGGTCTCTATTTCTTGTTGTTGTATTTCCATCGATTTTATTTATTTTTTTTTAAATATCTTTTTTATTTCGTCATTTATAGTGGTTTAGGGATTTACTTTATTGAAGTATACTTCGTTTGGAGTGATTGCTTACGTCGGACACGTAATTTTGTTAATAAATGNTATTTATATAATATAAGATATATAATTAATATAATATATTATTTATATATATTAATATTAGGGATGTCAAACTTGCTCATTTTTTACGAACAACTAGTGTTCAACTCGTTTGTTATGAAACGAACACGAACAGTGACTTCACAAATAATTTCGAACACGAGTTTATTTACAAACATACTAATTTAAAATGAACTGTACACGAACACAAATTCTGATCGTTCGTGTACATGTACACCCCTAATGAAGAAGCATGCTCTAATAATATCTCATAATTATACAATTATGTTCAGTAAAAAAGCTGTCGCATTAAACGTAAAATGAAAATAAAATGGAAGCAAATTATTTATTATATTTGCACCGAATGTCCCGAATATAAATATTTTAATTAAGTTCCGATTAAGTGTGATTTAAAAGCAAAAGAAAAAGCTTTTTCGCCGTTGCCGGGGATCGAACCCGGGTCACCCGCGTGACAGGCGGGAATACTCACCACTATACTACAACGACTGTGTTGTTAGGTCTCTTTTGTCATAATATTAAACATTATTGCAAAGTTTGATTTTTTTTTCTTCTAAGGCTCAATCAATAATTTTTTCAGTGATACATTCTTGTACATGTTATATATATGTATGATTTTGTTATTTTCTTTGTTTTAATTGATTTCTTTTATTTATTTATTATTTATTATTTATTCTTATAATATAGGCATCATAAAGTATCTTTTGATGCATTATCAATAATTTCTTTTTATCAAGCATGAATCACTTACCTACTGAGACTGTCCTGCTTATCGAGACACAGAAGGCAATGCGCATGCAGATGACAAACTTGAGGGTACACATTGCGCACTCAAATTGTTCGGTGGATCTGAGGCGTGACCCGGATTGAGCACACATGTATTGAAGTGATACGATTGTCACTAGAGAGAATCACACTTTCGGTAGGATTGAAATGCAAATCATCCTTGAAGAAGACACACGAGTCTCGTGGTGAATTTATGAGAAGCGACGACTCTGACAAGACACTTGAGAGTATTGAGCATGCAAAATGCTATACGGGCAAATCTTGCAGGGGTGCGCAAGCAAAAGTGCGAACACATGCAACATGTAAGTGCCGTTGATTGGGCCTTGGTGGCCGATCGAAACAAAGTTGTTTGGTTTTGTGTAGAGCTTTAGTGTTGGTCGAACCAAGAGATTAGTTTTGTGATCGAGCCTTGGTAATCGATCGAACTGAAGTGGTTCGGTTTTGTTACCGAGTCTTGGCGGTTAGTTGAACCCGAAGTCGTTTGGTTTTGTGACCGAGCCATAAAGGTCAATTGCAACCTTTACCAAATGATTTTGTTCAAACATACATGCATATGCAAACATGCGTGCTCAATTGCAAGCTTTACGCATACTAATAATCTCACGAGAAAACTCTAAAGGTAATTGACAAGTTAAAGCGGGCGTTGCTACAAAGCGACCGGTGACCGCTTCTATCAATCAAGTGCGAAAGATTTTTGTTGGGGAAAGCCTTCGTGGCGTAGGGAATGTCAGAGTCTTGAGACTTTCTGTTATTTGCGCCCAAATGGTGGAATTCACTCTTCTCGTAATTTGAAGCTATAAAAGTGCTAACCTCATAGTCTGTAGTTGGTGACTATAATATCGTTAGTTGGTCACATATATTATAGTTGATGACTACAATAACATTAGTTAGCCACAAAGGTCGTAGCTAGTGATTCTTAGAATGTCATCTTAGTTGGTGACTGCGATATCATCAGTTGGCCACATAGGCTCTAGTTAATGATTGCAATAACGTTAGTTAGCTACATAAGGAGAGTGAAATATCATTAGTTGGCCATAGAGATCGTAGTTGGAAGCTGTAACAGTAATAGTTGGTCACATAGGTCATGGTCGATGGTTACAAGTGCAACAGTCGAACATAAAGGTTGTAATGGTTGCAAAAATGGGTCTTCAAGGGCCGGTGGTCAGCGAGGAGGGGACCAGTGGTGATTGACGATGGTCATTGGTGGTCGACGACTACAGAGACAAAATTTTTTGTCGGGTCTTCAGTAAATATTTTATATGCTATTACCAAATTTTGGATATGATGTTTACAAGCAACAATCGCCATCAACCAGAGGCCGACATCTATAGAGGTCAGAAGTTATTGTGGGATCTTCAATATAAGTGTTATAAGTTATATCTGTATTTGAAGTACATTTTTCGCAAATAGAGATCGCCGACGACAAGAGGTTGATGGTGGCAAGCAGGGACAGCAGGCAGTGATCGACAATGACTGACATGCTATGGTCGACCATGGTCAGCTGTTACGGAGACCAAAAGTTATCACTGAGTATAAGAGGAGCATTTTGATATTTTGGAGAATAACTTTCCGAACAACTTGATCAGACAATCTTTATTAATCCCTGTTAATTATAAAGAATTTTTTTTATCGTGTTAAACTCCTTCGTAATGTTAGAATTCATTGAGATCCATTTTATTTGAAGAATTTTTTGATGACATATCACCCATTATTTTTAAATTTACATCAATTTGATAATCATAATAATAATTCAAACCATCCCTAAATTTTAGTTACTCTATTCTTTATACAAAGTCATGGTAATGACAATAGGATAATATATAACCAAAGCCAACAAGTTTTGAACTATTGGTGACCAAGAGCAATTTGTACGGCCAGATGATGATCTCCCCAAACCGCCATAATCGGACGGTTGAGAAGAGAGAATCAGTATAAAAGTGGCAAGAAGCCATTAGTCGCTTGCCTGAAGAAGAAGAAAGCTCTAGTCGTCTATGTTTTGAATCTTCTCTCTGCGCTCTTCGTGGAGGTGGGAGACGATTGGCCCAGTGGAGATGGTGGACGGAGAGACGGCCGGCGATGAGGGAGAGGGATTGCGAAAGATGAGGCAGAAGATCGCAGACCAATCGAGGGTATTGTTGCTGTTCTTTTTTTTTTTTGGATTTGGTTCTCAGCTGGGGTACATTATTCTTTATATGATATTTAGAGAGTGGCGGAAACGAAGGTGAAATTGTCGAAGCAGGCGGAGCAGACTAAAGAGATCTTATNTGCGAAAGATGAGGCAGAAGATCGCAGACCAATCGAGGAGAGTGGCGGAAACGAAGGTGAAATTGTCGAAGCAGGCGGAGCAGACGAAGGAGATCTTATCGAAGCAAGCTGATAAGATCGCCAAGCGAGCAGAGGAGCATGAGAGATTTATAAAGNAGAGATCTTATCGAAGCAAGCTGATAAGATCGCCAAGCGAGCAGAGGAGCATGAGAGATTTATAAAGAANGCTGATAAGATCGCCAAGCGAGCAGAGGAGCATGAGAGATTTATAACGAAGGTCGCATATGGTCTCTCTTTCTTGTTGTTGTATTTCCATCGATTTTATTTATTTATTTTTTAAATTTCTTTTTCTATTTCGTCATTTATAGTGGTTTAGGGATTTGCTTTATTGAAGTATGNCGTTCCTCTTAGATGGATATACTATCGCTACAAGAAATGGCACTATTATCTCCTGGATTTCTGCTATTATGCAAACACAATCTTCTTAGTTATGTTACTCATGTTTCCAAAGAATGAAAAGTTTTTATGGTTTACTTTTCATTTGCAGAAGGTTNTTATTTATTTTTTAAATTTCTTTTTCTATTTCGTCATTTATAGTGGTTTAGGGATTTGCTTTATTGAAGTATACTGCGTTTGGAGTGATTGCTTATGTAGGACACGTAATTTTGTTAATAAATATGAACTTCGCTTGTTTTTTGATAATCNTACTGCGTTTGGAGTGATTGCTTATGTCGGACACGTAATTTTGTTAATAAATATGAACTTCGCTTGTNCTTGACTCATTTTTGTGAAGAACTCGCATGAGTGGTTCCAAGCACTCAACTTTTAGTTGCAAGGGCTAATGATCAACATGTAGAGGGCCCGAAATTGAGTTCCTATAGGATCAAATATNGCTGATAAGATCGCCAAGCGAGCAGAGGAGCATGAGAGATTTATAACGAAGGTCGCATATGGTCTCTCTTTCCATCGATTTTGTTGTTGTATTTCCATCGATTTTATTTATTTATTTTAAATATCTTTTTCTATTTCGTCATTTATAGCGGTTTAGGGATTTGCTTTATTGAAGTATACTGCGTTTGGAGTGATTGCTTATGTCGGACACGTAATTTTGTTAATAAATATGAACTTCGCTTGTTTTTTGATAATTCAGGTGACGTATTTGTTGAGTGTTCTTGGATTTGGCGGATTTTGTTACATCTTGGGAGCTAGTAAGTGATACTCATATAGTATTTTCCAAGAGTTTGAACTTTGTTGTCTTACACTATTCATGATTTTGTTTTTCAGGGCCACAGGATGTTCCATATGTTTACTGTTTGTTTTATGTTACTTTCGTTCCTCTTAGATGGATATACTATCGCTATAAGAAATGGCACTATTATCTCCTGGTAAGCTACCATTCACTGCATTTTCATTTTCTCATAACAGCAGAAACAGCTGGGCAGCCCATCTCTTTCTAGTTGTGATTTGAAATTTGAGAGTGTTAATTAAACTTTGCTACAAGTTTGGTATTCCATGCTCTGTTTAAATGTTGTTTCTTAAATCTCATGCTCCTGGTTTGAATTTTATTCTTTTCGTCTTCCTTCATTTGATAAACAGGATGATCTTCAGCTTCTTCAAGAAATATATTTTCTATATGAATATGCATGATTAGTCCCGCCCTTATGTTTTGGTGAACTGATTGCCACATTTAACCTTCCAAGGCTCCCATGTCTCACTTGCCCTTTTTTCAAACCTGAGGTTGCATTTTGTCATATGTGCAACTAGATTCACTTTTACAACTCTAGGCATTTCATTTTTCAGAGCGTTATGCATTTTCTATTTTGTTTTATTGGTTAGGTACTTATGAAACGATACTTTTTGCTGCTTACTTATGAGCACACATTTCATCAATTAATTTTTCACTTGATGTNTTAGATGGATATACTATCGCTATAAGAAATGGCACTATTATCTCCTGGTAAGCTACTATTCACTGCATTTTCTTTTTCTCATAACAGCAGAAGCAGCTGGGCAGCCCATCTCTTTCTAGTTGTGATTTGATATTCGAGAGTGTTAATTAAACTTTGCTACAAGTTTGGTATTCCATGCTCTGTTTAAATGTTGTTGCTTAAATCTCATGCTCCTGGTTTGAATTTTATTACTTTTCGTCTTCCTTCATTTGATAAACAGGATGATCTTCAGCTTCTTCAAGAAATATATTTTCTATATGAATATGCATGATTAGTCCCCCCTTATGTTTTGGTGAGCTGATTGCCACATTTAACCTTCCAAGGCTCCCATGTCTCACTTGCCCCTTTTTCAAACCTGAGGTTGCATTTTGTCATATGTGCAATTAGATTCACTTTTACAACTCTAGGCATTTCATTTTTCAAAGCTTTATGCATTTTCTATTTTGTTTTATTGGGTATTTATGAAACGATACTTTTTGCTGCCTGCTTATGAGCACACATTTCATCAATTAATTTTTCACTTGATGCGTATCTTATATACCATGCGGTGATAGTCGCAATATAGTAGACACGGTGGCATGATATCATTATAAAATGTAGGCCATGACATNGGTATTTATGAAACGATACTTTTTGCTGCTTACTTATGAGCACACATTTCATCAATTAATTTTTCACTTGATTCGTATCTGATATACCATCTGGTGATAGTCGCAATATAGTAGACACGGCGGCATGATAACGTTAGAAAATGTAGGCCACGCNTTCAAACCTGAGGTTGCATTTTGTCATATGTGCAACTAGATTCACTTTTACAACTCTAGGCATTTCATTTTTGAAAGCTTTATGCATTTTCTATTTTGTTTTATTGGGTATTTATGAAACGATACTTTTTGTTGCTTACTTATGAGCATACATTTCATCAATTAATTTTTCACTTGATGCGTATCTGATATACCATGCGGTGATAGTCGCAATATAGTAGACACGGCGGCATGATATCATTATAAAATGTAGGCCATGACACACTATAGACTTAATGTTATATTTTATAAATTAGTTATATAAAATATCTAATTTTCAATGCTTTCCATTAAATGCATCACCCGATTAATTATGATATCATTTACATATACTTAAAATATAATAATAGAAGAAAAATATGCCCTTCCAATTAATAATAATAATAATAATGTTTTATCATGTGTGCNTGTGTATCTGATATACCATGCGGTGATAGTCGCAATATAGTAGACACGGCGGCATGATATCATTATAAAATGCAGGCCATGACACACTATAGACTTAATGTTATATTTTATAAATTAGTTATATAAAATATCTGATCTTCAATGCTTTTCATTAAATGCAATTATGATATCATTTACATATACTTAAAATATAATAATAGAAGAAAAATATGCCCTGCCAATTAATAATAATAAAAAAAATGTTTTATCATATGTGACATTTTTCATTTAGCACAAAAGAACTTAGAAATTTCTTTTGTTGATAAAGTTATAACTTAACTGTAAAATAAATAAGGCAAATTATATATTATCAGTTTTTAGCATTACTGATACAATGTGCTGTAGTTGCTAGCTGTTTAGGATGTTGTCGGAACAAAAATCAATAGNTTGTTGATAAAGTTATAACTTAACTGTAAAATAAATAAGACAAATTATATATTATCAGTTTTTATTTAGTTGTATTACTGAGACAATGTGCTGGAGTTGCTAGCTGTTTAGGATGCTGTCGGAACAAAAATCAATAGCTAACAGTTATGCTAATTAGTGGTAAATTTGCTACATAATCAGCTTCAATGTTAACAACTTTTCTATTAAGTTCATTTAGTTAATAAATAGAGCAGAAAAAATATTTTGATTTTATTTTACTGGTGTTGTAAGCAATCTATGCAAAAAAAAAAAAAAAATACAATTTTCAGTGAGAAAACAACAACAATAAGCGGCTTTTACACAAGAAACTCNTTGTTGATAAAGTTATAACTTAACTGTAAAATAAATAAGGCAAATTATATATTATCAGTTTTTATTTAGTTGCATTACTGAGACAATGTGCTGGAGTTGCTAGCTGTTTAGGATGTTGTCGGAACAAAAATCAATAGCTAACAGTTATGCTAATTAGTGGTAAATTTGCTACATAATCAGCTTCAATGTTAACAACTTTTCTATTAAGTTCATTTAGTTAATAAATAGAGCAGAAAAAAATATTTTGATTTTATTTTACTGGTGTTGTAAGCAATCTATGGAAAAAAAAAAAAAACTTACAATTTTCAGTGAGAAAACAACAACAATAAGCGGCTTTTAAACAAGAAACTTAAGTGGGCAACTAAGAACCTCTAACTCAAAGTACAAGTAAACATGGATGATATTAACAATTTAATAAGCTTACCTCCTACGCCGTAGTTATACAGTGAAGACTAAGGAGATGAATCATTGACTGCTATTGAAACTTTGTGTGAGCTCGNGTTGTTTGAGCTCAAGATTAATTGGATTTTGGGTTTTTAAATCCATGATTGTGAGTTTAATGTAACTTAATGTATAGAATTTAATTTTACAGGAAAACTTTTAACCATTTGATTAAGAACTAGAGTTGATTAAAATGTTATTTGGATAAACTCATTTTATATAATCGGTATCAGTGAAGCAGTTCACCGGTTTGACCGGCGATTCACGCTGGGTTTTTCCAGTTTGATACGGAAACAGTTCTTAATGTTACCCGGACCATCTGTATGCCTGATTCATGGTTGAACCGGTCAGTCTGGTCCGATTTTAAAATCTTGGGTATTACTACGTAATCTAATGCAAGGCTTTACAAACCTTTGTAGCTTCTTATGGGAGCTCATGTATGTTTTCTTTCTTCCCATTTGACCTCATATTCTGGTCTCATCAACTTCCTTTTCAACGCATCCTGCACTTGTACCTTGCTTACATCAATATCTTCAGCTGTCAAATTTTCCTTTCCCGCACACATTAACGT